>PVIR01032071.1:0-18838 GCA_004026965.1 Petromus typicus
TTATTATATTCTTCAGTTTGAAAACACTTGTCTCTTTTTTACTAATTAATATTACTATTTAAGAGCAAAGGATTGTTTTTATTTGCAACTTAGCTTGTTAACACTTTATAACAACAATATGAAAGGAGCAATTTGTAGTTTAGGCTATAGCAAAAACTTTAAAAAAATAATTGCCAAATGTGAATATTCTATACCAATGAACATTAAGAACAAACATACCTAATACTACACAATTAACAATTAGGAAAACTGAACAAGTAATGTTCTGCAACTTTACTTTTATTTTATATTTATTTATTTATTTATTTATTTTTTGAGACAGGGTCTCACTTTGTAGTTCAGGCTGGCCCTGAGCTCAGCCTCAAACTCCCATCATAGTAATCCTCCTGCCTCTGCCTCCTGAGTGCTGGGATTACAGGCATGAGCCACCACACCCAGCACTGTGGTATGTGGTACTGATTGCTGCTGGGCGTGAGTCTCCAAGCCCAGTATTGTTTTGTGGTTATTGGGGAATCAAATCTGGACCCTCATGCTTGCAAGACAGGCATCAGAACCACTGGACTAAATCGCTAGCCCTGCAACTTTACTGTTATATTCCCACGCTAAACTATACTGATGCCATATAAGAATGATTTAGCTCATTGCTCCATAAAACACCTGCCCTTGGGAGATAAGACTTGAACTAGAGATTACTTATCAAAACCAACAGTTTAAGTCTCAAAAGGTCTTTCAAAACTTTACCTCACTGTGTATGCAAATCCAAGTCTATTATATTATAGAAGTTGCAGAATCCCTACTGGTATGACCTCAGAAACATCTCTAAACTTTGCAAGTATTCACCATGATATCCTCATTTCAGCTTAGACACTGCTAAGACTCTTGAAGGCAATGTTCTCTTTACTGTGCATGGCTAATATTTAGTTTTTCTTGATTAATTGTTTTTGTGATGACCTCTGGGGACTCAACAGTTAAATTCTTTAGATTCAGCGTGACAAGACCCTGGAATGGGTTTTGTGGTATCTCATAAAGTAGTCCTTTATCTTATCTCATAAGATACTTTCAGAGCATTACATAAGCCTCATGTCTGGAATCTCTCTGGCTATGCCAGACAATAGATAACATTGGATCAGAGTTATTATTTCCTTATTTTTAGCTCCAAAGTATTTTCTAGAAATAATAAATCCTTTTGATTAACTGATCAGCCTTGATAATGTTTTCTCCTTTTCTCCCCAGTACCAGGGAATGAACCCATGACTTTGAATTGGCCATGGATGTATGGTGCCACTGAGCCATGTCCCTGGCCCAACAATGCTAGCAGAAGAGTTCTGTTGTGGCTAAAAAGACTGCTATTTGTCTGTGTACACTCATAATTTTCTAATGTATTTATATAAGATAATCAAAGGAATCAAGATATAAGGCTATTTTTTTCAGCAATCCAGAAAATCTCCTCATAGTAGGTTTCTTGTTGTAGAATATTTATATTAGGGTGCCTGTTGAAGTCATATGTGACATTAACTCAGTCTTGTCTTATTTCACCTTGAAAGCCTGAGTTGAGACAAGTTCTTTTGTTGAAATCTTCCATCAGAAATGTTGGAATCTTCCATGGTGAACTGTTAGGTTGGGGGCTGTGAGTGGATTAGGTATGCAAAAATGTGACAAAATCATAACCATGAGTGTGCAAATGAGACTATTTCAAAAGAATTTTCCATTTAAATTGGTACACAAAAAAGATGGCTTTCATCGATACGGACCAATCTTCTCCAATCCACTGAGAGTTTCAAACGTAGAAGCCACAAGAAAGGTGCAAATTCTGTTCTCTAGAGCTGTAACACTCATCTTTTCCTCCACCCAGACATTAGCACTCACTTCTTAAGCTTTTAACCTCTGAAAATTAAAACTAATGCCCTGGGATTTTCTGTGTCTTTGACTTCTAGGTTTGGACTGGTACTACACTGCCAACTTTCAGGAGTTTCTGGTTTACACACCATAGCTCCTGGGATTCCTCAGCTTCCATACTTGCAGGAGCTAATCCCTGATGATAATTTTTATCCATAAAGGTCTACATGTGTTATAGTGCCTATTTCTCTGAAGGGGTATAATAATAGAGACCCAGAGCACAGTGCACAAACAATAAATTTAGAAGACTGTAGCTTTCATGGGTATGTTTTAGTCTACATGCACATTTTAGTGCAATTAGAAGGTTGTCAGAGTGACCACTCAAGAGACCCTGAGGGAGAAGGCCGCTCCATGTCAAGGCTCTTGAGCACCCAAATCTCAGCAAAGTGTTGAGAATTTTACCAATTGCCTTGTTTACTCCTTTAAATGGCACAATTTTTGCCAAAGCTAACTTAGAATTACAGTGGCTGCTTTGACACACTTTTAATTTGGACAAACCATTCATTTTAGAAGTACATAAGAAAGGAAATGATCTCCAGTTTTCACTGATATACAAAATCTTCTAAGGGAGTCTAATATTTCTAAAGGTTCTTAGCCAAGGCAAGTAAGTAATGTAAAAGACTTAAAAATGTTTGTTAGATTGTTCTGAACTGCAATTACACATAAATATATTTATATTCCACAATTTCTTCTCCTTCCTCATTTTCTCTTACATTACTTTTACTCTCACCCTCCTTCCTGACTTATCCTCCTTTTCCTTCTAACCAGGAAACTCTTGAATTTAAGATGTTTCCTAAAATCCATCTAACTTCAGAAGATATTAATCAGAACATATTACATTCTGATACAGTTAACTTTAAACTCTGATCTCTGTCTGAATCAAGAGCTATTACTAAATGCACTCTAAAACCTCCAAGTAAAATAGAGACAGAAATTAATAAATGAATTTAAAGATATTCTAAGACAATTTGGGTATCTCAGCTTTATACTATTTGGCTCATACACTCATAGGAGCCTGAACGACAAAAGCTTCAATGGGAAAGTCTGACTTGGAAAGCTCTGAACATGACCTAATAGACCCTGAATTGTAGAAGAGATTAGAGAGGTTAGTGAAGCTGTAGATGTAGAGCAAAAGCTATAAGAGCCCAACCTCAAAGTCTATTTTGTGAAAATAGATTGTACTGTAATCTTGTCTTCCAAGCAAAGAAAGGATGAATCTATTGGTGACTTCAGGAAGAGGCTCTTTAACACCTTTAGACAGCATTCAGAAATAGATCCTGAGACAGATGTGACCCTAACTCTATCTTCACTTGCACTGAATAACCTTAAGTCAGAACCAGGGGATTTTATATGAAATCAAAACATAAATGGGAACTATCCATGTTGCCTAATCTTTAGCTATTCACTCAAATCTTCAAATAGCTTTAAAGCACAATCAAAGTGAGGTCCAGTATAAACTGGTATTCTTAAGTATAAAGCAATTGGATATTTCCCCCCTCATCACAAGAAATGGGCGATTATCAGGAAAAAAATCTGTAGAAAAATTTAGCACAGAAAAGAATGAAAGTATAATTGTTAAAGCTGAAATAAAAAATTACAGTGAGTGGTTACATGCCAATTCTTCAAAGGGAAAACCAACATTTATTTCCCTATTTTTTACCCTACAGTGCACAGGGAGTAATTTCTGCTAGTGTTAAAGGACAATCTGCCACTGTTTATTGACACCACTGACCTTTCCAGTGCTATATAACCTTTATGACAGAGTCTAGAAAACAATATCTCTAGACATCCTTTTTCTTAGTATGTAACCATCATTCTTAAACTTTTAACAAAATATCTTCCCTCCCCTATATCATAGTTGTGAATTCAATAAGAAGAAATTTAGTTTGCAAATTGATTTGTTAGATTAAATATTCTATTATTGGCCTTTTTCTTGAAATCCTTAGGACTATCTTATTCATATTCAGAGAATAATTTGACTATTGACATGCTAGTGTCTTTATGTTTTAAAAAAGTCCAATCTGAAAATTGTCTCAAAATATAACATTATAAATGAGAAAAATTCAACTTATGTTTGCAATATTATTACTGTCTACTGAAGTCTGATATTTTTGTACCCCATGAAATCCACATGTTAAATCGTAGCCACAAAGGTAATTGCATTAAAGGTGTGGAGCCCTTGGTCATTGATGAAGGCTCCACATTCATGGATGGGATTCATGTCTTTAAGTGAGAAGATTCAGAGAACTTCCTTTCCCTTTCTACCATGTGAGACCTAAGAGCCCCTGAATTGAAAAAGAAGACAAGAAGACATCATTTATAAACCAAAAATAGGCTTTCAGAGACAATAAATGCAAAAGGAACTTGGTCTTAGACTTTGATCCTCCAAAACTGTCAGAAATAAATTAATGTTGTTTATAAGCCAACTCATTTATGACATTCAGTTATGGTACTCAAGCTGTTGGCTTGAATAGACCAAGACAATTTTGCTGCAGCAAACACCTACAAAGTGGAGACAATTTTGGAATTAGGTAATGGGCACAAGTTTGAAAGAGTTTTAAATTGTATGCTAAAAAAATCCTACATTTCTTAGAACATACATTAAAAATGATTCTGGTGATGGTTTAGATGAAGAGAAAACTTTCTGTAAAGAAAGCTTTAATCATCTTAAGGATTACCCAAGGGACTATGAATAGAGTGCTGGTAGGAATATAAGAAGTGATAATACTTCACGTGGAAATGAGGAATATTCTATTGAAAACTGGAGGAAAGACAACATTTGCTACAAAGTGTCAAAGAATTTTACCGAATTTTGATTATGTCCTTGTATGCTGTGGAATATAGAATTTCAAATTGTATGTTTGAAGAACTTTCTGAGAAAGAAATTAAACATGTGGCTTGGATTTTCTGGAATGCTTAGAATAGAGTGAGAAATAGCAGATTATTTAACATTGGATTTTTTAATCAAAGGGGGAGAAATACTATAAACATTTAGAAATATTTGAGCTATTTCATATTGAAAATAATGAAAAAAAGTGTATTTGGAAGAGAATGAGAATGTTTCCAGTGAGATTAGTATGCGTTGCTCAGGCATTTTTTATGAAGCCAAAGAAAAAATGACACCTAAGTCATTTTGTAGATAATTAAGGCTGTGACTACTGTTACAGACATAGAATATAGTGGCTTGGAAGATAAAGTAATTTGAATGAGGGTATCACATGCATGCACAGAATCTCAGCTTGCTCTCTAATGTGAGTTCAAGGCTCCTCCTACACTGTCACTTGGACTCCAAATTCAGTTCCAGTGTGCAGAGACAGTGCAGATCGCAGCGGTTGCCCATCGCTTTGGGGATCACAGAGGGCATGCCTTGATACAGTCCACTTTGTGCTATCTTCATCAGCATGTGTAGTGAACAAAATCTGAAGGAGTTCAAAGAGTGGAGCTGTTAGAACCCTACGGTGAGATTCAGGAGGAGAGCTAAAAGTAGGCACTGCTATCCTATGATTGTCTCATTATTTATTTTGGATGCACATACCATGTTTGATTTCATGGATTCATAACTGGAGTCTTTCAGTTACATTTCTAATTGCTGAGAGAAAATACCTGACACTATGAGTTACAGGAGAAAAGGTTTATTTTAGCTCACAGTTTGTAGAAGTGATGGGAAATGGAACTGTTTGGCATAAGTGATTGTATTTTAAGCCACTTGTTATGGTCTATCAAATATCAGTATATACCTGAAATAGAATTTTGGACCTGGAAGAATGTGGCTGCTATAATAAATTCTGATTTAAGGTTTCAAACTAGCTAGTCAGCTTGGTCCAAGGCAGGGTGGCATAGAAATGGGACATCAGAGAGAAGAAATAGTGAAAAGTAGGACAGGTAGAAGGTAGCAGCAGCAGCAGCAGCAGCAGCAGCAGCAGCAGCAGCAGCAGCAGCATCCAGCCTGAATTTCCATTTTATCCCACGCAGGCTACCAGAAATTTGGGATTGTTACACTAAATCCAGTCAGTGGGTGAATTTGGTACCACATACCCTTAATTCCATTGTCACACATCCTAGGTCCAGTCTCTCTCAGGATACATTTTACCCAATCTTGCCCATATGTGATTTAGAGTCTATTTTGATAAGACTTTGAACTTTAAACCTTTAAATTGAGTCTGTAACAAGTTAAGGCTTTGAGGACTATTGGGGCTGAATGAATTATGTATCATACAAGAAAGAAATGAATTTTGGGGAGCTAGCAAAATGCTACAGTAGCTTGAGTATGAAGAAATGGTATGAGTTGGTGTTTATCCTGTTAGAAGTCCACCAAGCTCTTGTGTCACTGAAGCTCTACAGAATCCAAACTTCCACAAAAAACTGGGAGCAATAAAACCAAAGGAAGTTGTGTGAAGCAGATGAGTTACTAGTTCCTTCATCTCCCTTGGGATCTGCAGGCCCCAGTGGGCAGCTGAACCTCCAACACGTCCAGTATGAAGGAGAATGAAAGGCAGAGCACATATGAGATAGGTTGTTAGTAATCCCGGGCCCACCTGTGCAAAGCACAGCATACACCTCTTACACTAATGAGCCACAACAGAGATAAAACACAGTGCTATTTTGCATATCTGGTTGTATTTTAAGACATTTGTTATGAAGTGGAATTTTGGACCTTAGGGAAGGGTGCTAGTATAATGAGTTCTGAATTACATGGTACTGATTTTGTGAGTATGTGGAAGGCAGAAGGAGAAGCAGAACTCAAGCAAGTTGCCAGAGAGACCTTTAGAGAAAGTGACGGCAGAATCCTTTATCTGTGTTAACATGGAAAGCAGGAAATAAACTCAGTAATAAATATGAGTTCCATGAAGAGTGTTGGAGACACTGTGTGGTCTCTTTTAGCTACTTATGATAAAATTAAGGAAGAGAGAGATTAATGAACTATTTTGTGTTCAAATGTGATATATGGGAAGCAAAGAGGCTTCAGGTTTTTATTTTCTGGCCAACAGAGTGTCATCAAATGAAAACAACTGATGGTCAACATGAAATACGACATTTTATCAGGAAGTGAGAAGGCTAAGACTAAAGCTAATGAAATACTTAAAACTTCAGGAACATTTGTGTCAGAACCTCAAATGCCATTTGACTAGACAAAATGTCTCTGAAGGAACATAAGTGAGCCTCACACAGCATCTCCAATAAACAACACAATTTCTGAGCCTCTCTGGGGCTTTGTGCTACATCGATTTTAAAGACAGGGAGAGGAACATCTATTCTGAAGAGATTGATGGGTGTGGTTGTGTCTAACTGTATAGATTGTAAATTGATATGCAAGATTCCCACAATGTTATTTAAAAGAATTACAACATCTTGGACAGAAAAGGACAGAGATAATACAAATTTCAAAAGTGGCCTCTGGGCTGTCGAAGTGCTAGGAGTAGGAAGCAGGCTGAGAAAATTACCCAGCTGCAAGCATAAGCTGTTTCTATAAAGTGAAAGATGGGCCAGAGGGCAAAATCAAGAGTCTAGATGACAGATTCATTCCTACATAGTATTTCTTGCCCCTAATCAAGGAACTGATGGGCCATGCTTTTCTTTTCTCTGAATTGCTGTAGACTAATAGCTGTGCATGCTCTACCTGCCCTACTTTTGAATAACAGGCTTTCTTATGGTCATTTCATGTTTGTCTCACCATTGTACAACTGGGTATCCGGTGATAATAATTTTGTTTTAAAACTGTTTTATCAGTATAATTTTGTAATACATAATTTGTCTTTTTCCTTCTAGGTTTTCAGATCAAAATAAAGTGCATATATGGAATTAACCCTAAGGAGATTGAGCAACACTTGAACTTGATTTCTATGACAAGATCCTGAATCACAAGTCTGACAGTGGTTTCATAATTTGATGAGTCTGTTGGATAGGAGAAATTCATGGGAGGAATGTAAACAATATTTGATCCAAAGAGAATTGGATAGTTTGGAAACATGAGCACATTTTTCCCATCAAAGAGTCAGACCTGCATATGAGCTGGTACATGACAGTGCCTTTTTGCCACTGATGACAGTGAGGCTATGGAACACTTAAAGGAGCTGGGATAAGTGGCCTCAGAAATCTTACAACACCTGCCATGATGCATGAATGATTAGATCCCTAGTTCAGACCACATAAGAGCCCATACTGGGGCAAATTAAGCTAAGCAATTCTGGGGCTAACATGTCTGTTGTCCATGTGTTATTTAATGCTAGGTCCAGGAAAAATTCACTCCTCAGCTGCTTGATCTAGACAATCCCTTCTCTTTGAGGCAGGGATTTTACCCAGTGGAGAGCTTACTATCAAGACTAAGAGCATATACACAGAGACTTCTTCTAGATGCTCCTCTTACATCTGTTTACCTGAAGCTATTATGAGAGCCCCTCTCCAGTCTCAACTAGTTCTCTATGGTATGATCTCCATTTCTTTCCTCCTCAAAATATATCTACTCAAATCAAATCGCTAATGTGATGCTATTAGAAAATGAGACTTCTGTGAGGTGACTCCATCATGATGTTTCCGCTCTTATGAACAGGATCAGTGTCTTCGTAAAGATCCCAGGGAAACTGCTTTTGTTTTGTACTACATGTGGTGAAGAGATACCTTCTGTGGACTAGAAACAGACCCTGACCAAATACACAATCGGCCAGCATTTTCACCTTGAATTTCTCATCCCCCAGAATGGTAAGAAGTACATTTCTGTCATTTATAAGCCACCGACTGCACCTGTGCAGTCGGTTTATGATATTTTTCTGTAGCATACTGACTAGGCTCAGATACTCTACTTTTTAATACTTCCCTTACAACTACTCAGCTCAGGCTCTAAAATTCTATAGATCCCTGCTGCTGATAAGCCCTTCTGAGATGCTATTAAAACTGTCAAGGAAGTGATCCGCTCTACTATAATGAACCAGTCTCCTTTGAAGGATGCAGAGAGAGCCAGTAGTTAACATTATCTGATCAAGAATAACTATTTCTGAATAGTAATCTATTCTAGTAGGTATTGGCATACACTTGTCCAGTGAGATCTTGTTTGTGTGGATGAGCTGAATCTCAGAAAATACTCCATATTGGGTATTTTAGGACACAAACTCAAGGCTTTTTTTTTCTTAACAGAATACAGTGGCATTAAACGACATGGTTCAGGTGTGTTTTATTCCATACCACACATGTAAATCTAGGATTGTAACCATTCTATGTTATCATACTCAGTTTTTATACATTCTAACTAGAAATTCATAAGATATTTCTAGAGCAGTACTTGTGTTTAATAACAATACACAAATAAAAATATTCCACTCATAAATTAGATGATCACAAAGCAATATTCTTTTAGAAACAAAATAAATTTTCAAACTGTACTTAAACATTGAATTCCAGGCTAGCTTCCTTAAGGAAAAGAAACTTCATACAATACAAATGGTAAAGAAGAACACACTTATAGACATTTTTACACAAATTCTTTTCAAAAGTGCACCCAGAGAGACACTTTGTTGCTTGCCATAGAAAGTATATTTTGCTAAACATTTTTTCTTAGAGATTTTTTTTGGAGATTTATAGGGCTAGGCTTTTTCATGAGTAAAAGTAAATGAAAGATATGATTGTGCCAACCTAAAAGAGACCTGTAATATTAGTGTTCTCAGAATGCTAATTGAAGCTATAATTAGAGATAAAATCAGTTCAGCAGCCATTGCTTAAGTTTAGATCTAGCTATGAAGTATATGAAGAAGCCTTGGGACATGGCTTGTTGGCCTTGTCTCGTACGCTGACATAATCAGATCAAATGTGTATTTCTTAAAGGACTATAAATTTGGCAGTTAAAATGTTTCTATGCTTGTGAGTTGTATCCTCACGGTCCCATAAAATGCTCACATATTACTCCAAATCATAGAATCACAAAGAGGGCTTGTCCCTGTTCATCAGGATGGAACATAGTGGAGCTTACCTGCTGTTATTGCTAAGAAGTGAAGCGTGCAGTCTGAAGGACAATCTTCACAGGGATGAAAAACAAGCAAGCTTAATAGTCTTTGCCTCTGGACAGCACTTGAGCCCTCTTCTAGTCTGAGAATTTGGACTGGGTTTGAGGGGTGCTAGACAGGGCTGACTGCAATCAGGCTGCATCATATTTGGCTTCATGTGCTGAGAGAGGCTTTGGGCTCAGCTTAGGGACTTCCAGCTTTCAGGTTCACAGTCATGCCAGCCCTTGTGCAGTCGGTGAAGGCCAGGGATGCAGTGGACATACCCGGCCTACTTCTCTCAGTCAGTGACACTTGGGATACCTGGTTATATCATTTTGGAAAAAAAACCTTACAAACCAAAGAAAGCACCAAAATGCAATAAATGCTATCTACTTATGTATGGTGACTGACTGATTTAGCTTGATTGACCCAATTTACTCATGTTAATTAATTAAGTAATGAGTCAGCCATCTTTAGGTTTTATAAAACAGTTATCCTCATTTCCTAATTTACTGCAAGGGAAATATGTATGTAAACATTTTCTCAAGTATTAAGAAGTATATCCATTTTTAACACAAGTAAATCATTACTCTTCATGCCAACTCCCATCTCTAAATATGCAAGATTGTGGTATGAAATCTATTTACAGCTCTCTTTTCTCAATCTTTACCTGCACTTTGAAGTGCTTTTACCAAGATGCAAATCAGATTCCTCTATTCCCACTCTCAGGAGAGTATCCCCCAAAGGAGTTCAAGCATGCTCACTTGCATGTGTAGAAACTGGCGTATGGCCCACTTGGGGCCTCCCGTTCCTCCTCTAGTCATGACACCTTCACTCAGTCAATACCTAACCACAGAAGGTCAAAACTTGTGCCCCACCAGTCAGCTACAGATCTGTTGCCCCTGTGTACTCATAGCCACACACGCTGTCCTTGTTCTATATAAGTCTGTGTAATCCTCAATAAAGATGGAAGTGTTCACCAAAACCTCCCTGGAGTCTGTGTGGTGACTCTGAGCACTCACCCACCAGGTCCGGCCTCTGAACCTGATCCTCTTCCATATACCATCCAACGTGGAGGATGACTACACCCAAAGCCTTCCTTTCACTGCACCTGCCCCAGGTGCTGACCACTCTGCACTCAGCACCCAACAGCTGGCATTTTTCTTGCCTACACTTTCTGCTCTCAGTTCCAGGCTATTCTACAGACTCTTCCTTGTTTGGATAGCCCTCCCCTATGTGTTCTCATGGAGCATGGTCTGCAGCTTGTCTGGTCTTATCTCAAGCTCCAATTCATCTAAATGGCAGTTCTGTATGAACCTTTCCCCTTCCACACTGTCATAACCCATGGCTGTCAGTCCAGTGCTTCCTTCTTTCCCATATCTCCAGAAAACGTGTGAGGACAAGAATTGTCTTTCATTTGTGACTGCTGAGGAAGTCTTGGCTTCTTTGCTGAATGAACAGAATAAATGTATGAAGGTGGAGAACCTTTCCCCAGTGATGTCCTCTGACAAAGAAGGGAGAGACAAGCCCATTGACGTCTTTATTATAAAAACTTAGGTTTCAAAGGCAGCACCTTTAGAAAAAAATATTCCACTGGATTTTGAAAGTTGTAGACTAGGACAAGAGAGCAAGAGAAATATTACCTTTTGAAGGTCCCGATCATCTTTGATCATCAACAACTCCTGATAAAGAGGCACAAGATTCTTTTATAAAATACTTTTTCAGTAAATCTTCGTTAACTTAATGAATTACTCTTTGAAGAGTAATGAGATGAGTAATCATTCAGTAACAAATGGGATATACGTGATCTGTCCTCACTAATTTAAAATGGATCATAGAAACAAAAAAAAAATTTTTTTTTTTGGTACCAAGGATGGAACTCAGGACCTTATGATTGTCAGCTAGGAATGGTGACACTAAACTACAGACACTAAGCTACATTCCTAGCTCACAGTGACAAAAATTAAATTCTCAAATGAGTACAAACTCTAATTAGAATAAAGGTTATGAAAGACATGCTCAGAGTGCTTTGAAAAATTGCATATTTTATATTTTATAGAAACTTTGGCCCCATTTCTTAATTCCAGTAAGACATAGTATACAGTTTAATGTGATCTATAGAAGTCAAAACTCCTGCAGGAAAGGCCAAGAGTTAAAAGACAAAAAAATGAACTTAAAATTAAGGGGAAAAACAGATTGAGATAAGACCAGTGGTCTGGATAATACTGCTTGATAACCAATCACTGAGTAAACAAGTCCTGATACTTCATATCTGTGCCACAAAGTCTTGCTGATTTGATCGGTATGGGGATGGGACACCTTTGAGAACTGTAAACAGGTGAGTTTCAAGTTTTCATCAAGCCAGTTTAAAAGTGTCATTCTGGCTTCTGTGTGGAGAATAGCTTGAAGAGACCAGCAGTGGATGTGGGCAAGTCATCATGGCTTCAAATTTATCTACAGAGAATCTGTGGACATTCTGTGATCATTCCATCGCTAGAATGCTGAATTTCCTCTAAAGGTCCATATATTAAAAGGTGGATCCTCAAGGCAGCACTAGTGAGAGAACATAGAACCATTAGAAGCTGGAGTATTGCAGGAGGTCCTTCGGTCATGATGCGTATGCCTTAATGGGGGGCCACATCATTTAGCTTTCCTTTTCTTTTCCTGGCCATGAAGAATAGTTTTTCCTTGCATATACTCTCCACACCTACCACGTGGAATTCCCAAGAGAGGCTCAAAGCCATGAGTCCACCCAGTCTTGAAAGAGAATCTCTAAAAATATTACATAAAATAAACATCTTTGTTAATATATTAGCTTTCTCAAGTAGCAATAGTGATGGAAAGTTGACTACTACAATAGGACTTTGTGTCTTTGCTGCTTCAACGTTTCTTCTGTGGTTCTGGCTCTAAAGACAACTTAAGAGCTGAGAACCAAACGCATAAGAACCCTGTCAGTGTCTGGTGTGTGAAGTGGATGCATTTAACCCTCTGAGTTGCACGATGTCCAAGCTTGCATCTTTTGTCTGCCAGTCCTTGGCACTCTTTGCCAGAGAAGGTATGATGAGAAGGAGAACAATGTCATGGAGCCAACTTAGTCACTCATGAAGATGTATTCAATTGAAAAGACATTTTAAAATACAGTCAAACCTTATACTGGACACTTAGGCTTGACTTGCGGGATTCTTTATATTTAAGTTGTTATCTTGTTTTGTGGAAACTTTGGGGTCTGAGTGGAAAGGGATGTCAATAAATGATCTTTGATAACAGTGACCTTCTGAAACATGAGGATATTGTCTTTAATACTCGAATGCCAAAGTTCCTATTAGCTTTGTCTTCTAACATCTGGACATTCTGGAATTTGACAGATTCACCATAAGTAGAAGGCTTCAATGTAGTTATTAAGCAGCTGTGGATTTAATGGAAAATGAATGTTGACCCATTATTTCTCTGTAGTTACTTGGCAATTTAATTAAAATTCCAGGCTTCAAAGTTCTTTGTCCATAAGGTAATGAACACATCCTTAAATTCTTATTCAGTGTCCAGTGAATATAAAGAACTCATTGTATATTAGTTCTTAGACCTTATTAATTTTTTAAAATTTTGAAAATCTTTCCTTCTAGCTTTTGAAATATATGGTACATGGTGTTATCCACAATAACCCTATTGCAAAGTTTTAGTTCTATCTGTAACTGTAACTTAATATTCGCAGATCAACTTTTACACATCGGTCCATCCCCTTTGCGCTCCTGCTCTCTACCGCTCAGCTTCTATGAGATAAGCTGATAAGCTTTTTGTTCCTATATGATAACCAGTTTCATTCATATTGTCACAAATGACAGAATTTCATTCATTATGTGGATGAATTATATTGTGCGAAGTTGCTACATTTTCTTTATTCATCCGTCAGTTTATGGACCCAAGCTGTTTCCATTTCTTAGCTATTGTGAATAGTGCTAAAATAAACATGAGAGTACAGATGTTTCTTTGACATAGACTTCATTGCCTTTGGATATATGTCCAGTAGTGGAATTGCTGGATGATATTGTAGTTCTTACATTTTAATCAACTTTCATACTTTTTCTTCATAACCGCTCTTCTAATTTATGTTTTGACTAATTGTATACAAGGGGATCTTTTTTCTCCATATTCTTCACAGCACTTGTTATCTTTTATGTTTTTTTATAATAGCCTTTTTTTGGGGGTGAAATGAGATCTTACTGGAGTTTTGATTCATATTTCCCTGAGTGATTAGTGATATTGAGCATTTTTCCATAGACATGTTGTCCATTTGAAACTTTTAAGAAATTATATAGTTTATTATTCTTTTATTAACTGAGTTATTTCTGTTGTTGTTATTGAGTTTTAGAGTTTCTTATATATGCTGGGTATAAAATTGTTGTGAGATGTATATTTAGCAAATATTTTGTCTCAGTCTATCAGTTGTCTTTTTACCCTGTGGATAGCTTCTTTACAAGATGGTCTCTGGTTTAATGTTTACTGAGTGGATGAATACATGACTGAATCAATGAAATGGGAATGGAAGAGAAAAAAGTGAACTTAGGAACATTCATATTTATTTTTAAATTGACTTTACTGATGCATATTATACATATATTATAATCACATGAAACATTGAGAATTTGTACTTGATATGACACTTCCTGATTCTCATTTTTCCCCTTTCTCTTCCCTCTGTACAGCCCCTACCTACTATATACACACGCTTTGTTTTATTTTACTCTCAAATTTTTTCTTTTTCTTCTTTGCCCTCTCCTACTTACCTTTTACCATTCCTTTTTCAAGTTTTCTTCCTATTTCACATTACCTATGACATATTTGGGGATTCATTTACACCTTCAGTTTTTCATACTAGAGAAAAGATATAGTACACATCTGTGTTTTATTTACACATACGTTTCTTAATTGTTTCACTTATGTATATGTCCTCAAAGTATATCATTTGAGTATAAATGACTCAAATTTATCTTTCTTTATGGTTAAAGAATACTCCACTTTAGAAAAAATTCACATCTTCATTCTTAATACCTGTTGATGGCCATTTGGGCTGTTTCCAAGATTTAGCTATCACAAATTGAGCTGCTATAAACATGGGTGCACATATGTCACTGTGATATGAATCATTTAATTATTTGGTATGTATACCTAGTGGGGAATAGCGGGGTCAAATGGAACCTTGAGTTCTAGTTTTTGGAGGAATCTCCACACTGATTTCCACAGTGGTTGCACCAGTCTACATTCCCACCAGCAGTGAAAGTTCTTTTCTTCTCACAGCCCTAACAGCATTTGTTATCTATTCATTTCATGATGCAGTCATTCTTTCTGTAGTGAAATGAAATCTAAGTGTTGTTTCGATTTGCATCTCTAAAATGACCAACAGTGTGGAATATTTCTTTATGTTTCTTTGCTGCCTTTACTTCATCTGAAAAATGTCTATTCAGTTCAGATGTCCATTTTTTAACTGGGTCTTTAAATTCAGGGGGCCTGATTTTTAAAGTTATCTATACACCATAAATATTAGTTCTTTATCTGTCTGAGAAACAGATGGTAAATATTCTTTCCTATATTTTAGGTTGTATTTTCATTCTGTTGGTGGTTTCTCTTGCTGTGTAGAAGTTTTTTTGCAGGATCAGATTCCAGTACTGATTCATTCTGTAAGTTCCCGTGTTGCTGAAGTTTTCTTCATAAAGTCTTTCCCTATACCAGTGTCTTCAAGAGTTCTACATAGTCTATCTTTCAACAGTTTTAGTGTTTCTGTTTTAACATTTAGGCCTCTAATTCACTTTGGTTTTAGTCTGATGTAGGGAAAAAAAGATCTAGCTTTATTCTTTGGCAGGTTGAAGCCCAATTTTGTAGCACGATTTGTTAAAGTCTATCTATCCTTCATTGAGGGTGTTTGGCTCCTCTGTCAAAGAGGAGATGGCTTACTACATCTGTAGTTCTTTCTGGATCTTCTAGTCTATTCCACTGATCCTTGGGTCTGTTTCATTGCCAGTACCACACTGTTTTTATCACAATGGCTTTGAAGTATAGTTTCAAATTGGGGAGTTTGATACCCACTGCCGCGATCTTATTGCCTAGGATTGCTTTTGCTATTCAAGGATTCTTGTGGTTCCAGATGAATTCTTGGATTATTTTCTCTAGCTCTGTGAAATATGCTGTTCAGATTTCAATTGGGCTTGCATTCAGTTTATACAGTAGTTTTGACTGCATGGATATTTTGACATTATTGGCCCTTCCTATCCAGGAACAAGGGATGTCATTCCATTTTCTGATAACCTCTTTGATCTCTCTTTTCAGAATGCCAGGGTTTTTTTGTTTTATTTTTAGTTTTTTGAAACAGAGTTTTGCATCCTGAGCTCATTATGTAGCACAGGCAAGCCTCAAACTCACAGAAATCCTCCTGCTTCTTCCTCCAGAGTGCTGGGATTACAGGCATGAGCCACCATGCACAGCACTGTGGTATGTGGTACTGACTGCTGATGGGTGTGAGTTTCCATTCCCGGCATTGTTGTATCTGGTTACTGAGGATCAAACTCTGCTTGCAAGACAGGTACCAGAACCACTGGGATAAATCCCTGGCCCACAGAATGTTGTATTTTTAAGGTACAGATCTTTCTCCTTCTTTATTAATTTGATTCCTAGATATTTCATTTTTTGGACCCTGTTATGAAAGGAATTGATTTCCTGCTTTCACTTTCAGTAATCCCATTGTTTATATATACAAAGGATATTGATTTTTAAGTTTTGAGCTTGCATTCAGCTATGCCACTAAATCTGATGATTAAGTCCAGCAGTTTTTTGGCTGAGTTTTTAGAATGTTCCATATAGAGCATCATGTCATCAGGAAGTAATGACAGTTTAACCTCTTCTTTATGTATCTTTATACATTTTATTTCTTTTTCTTGTCTTATTGCTGTGACTAATGTTTCCAAAACTATATTGAACAGGAGTGGTGATAGTGGACATCTTTTTCTTATTTCTGAGTTTAGCATGAAAGGTTTCTTTTCAGTTTTTGACTATTTAATATGATGCTTGTTTTTAGTTTCTCATAAATAGCTTTTATCAGGTTGAGATAAGTCCATCTATTTCAGTTTTCTGGAGCATTTTAATCACAAATGGGTGTTAGATTTTGTTGAATGTTTTTTTCTGCATCTAATAAGATGACCATTTGGTTTGTGTCCTTCAGTCTGTCAATGTACTATACTATAATTATTGATTTACATATGTTGAACTATTATTGCATCCCTGGGATGAATCCAACTTGACTAGAATGCTGGGGGCTTTTGTTTTGTTTTTAGTTTTCTGAGATAGAGTCTTACATCCTGAACTCATTATGTAGCTCAGGCAAGCCTCCAACTCACAGAAATCCTTCTGCTTTTGCCTCCCAATTGCTGGGATTACAGGCATGAGCCACCATGCCCAGCACTATGGGCCATGTGTATAGTCCTGTGACCAGTGTGTATGATCTTTTTAATAATTCTCTACATTCAGTCTGCCAGTGTCTAATTGGGGATTTTGGCATCAATGTTCATTAGGGAGATTAGCCTATAGTTCCCTTTTTTGTTTAGATCTTCTCCTGATTTTAGAATCAATGTGATGGTAGCTTCCAGGAATGAATTTGGGACTATTGTTTTCCTTTTAATTTTGTTAAAGAGTTTGAGAAGTAGTGACATTAGCGTTACTTTGAAGTCTTATAGGATTCATCAGTAAAGCCATCAGGACCTAGATTTTTCTTTGTCAGTAGGGTTTTAATTAGATTTTCAATTTTACCTGCTGACATTGGGGAGTTTAGCATTTTCATATCTTCCTTGTTCAACTTTAGATGTTCATATGTATCTAAGATCTATCCATTTTTTTCTGTTTTCCATCTAATTGGAGTATAGATTCTCAGTTTGTATTTATTATCCTCTGAATTTCTGTGGGATCTGTAGTGATTTCCCCATTTTCATTCCTGTGAAAAGTCTTCTCTACCAGTTAATTTTTTATTCATATGTACTTTATATTTGGAAAATAATTTTGTTTCAAATTTTTACTTTACATGGAATTTCTAAATGTCTTTTTTTTATTATTGGAAAAAACAAGAGCATGCTTTCTTACATTACTACTTAAATCTTATAGCATTTTAAATAGTCAACTGAATGAAATCCATTGTGTTCGTCATGAGGATATTAAGGTCAAAGACCACTGCTTTCTTGTTCAGATTGTACGTTCTACATTCTCAATGAGCTGTTAAGCATTTGCTGAATTATTTGGAAGTTCTAGATTTGTTCCTACTGTTGATTTACTACCTTATATTTTTGTCCTATAATTTTATCTTTGGTTTCATATTGCTAGAGTTCCTTTTCAGATAATATTTTTAAAACATGTACATGATGCCAAGCATGATGGCATACAACTGTAATCTCAGCACTTGGGAGCCTGAGACAGGAGAATCAGTGCAAGTTCAAGATTTGGACTGCATAGGAAGATGCTATCTCAAAAACTTAAATAAATAAATAAATATGGACATATGAAGAGAGACGTTTCCTATCTTTGGACTCACTTACAAAGTTAAAAATACACAAAAATTTTCTCCAGAGCTCTGAAGACATTATTTCATCACTGCTAATAAGATGTCTAAGGCAATAGCATCATTCCTTTTTTAAAAACCCTTGTTTCTTATGCTTTACCATCTCTCATCTTAACATTATTTTCATTCAACATATTTTTACTGTTTGATCTCTACATTTGGTTTTATTGTTTTGTACTTTTGAATGTCATTTTAGGTTAAGAGTTTGAATGGAGATATATAAATACACACATACACATATGGTACACACATTATTATTTTTGCCAACTAGCATGATATATTCAGCAAAGTTTTCTTTTAATAATGTCTAGTTTCAGAGTACAGTTCACATTCTTGGTTTCAAATGCTGTTATAAATTAAACCGATGCCTTCATCTCCTGCT
>PVIR01032072.1:0-18951 GCA_004026965.1 Petromus typicus
TCCTGGGTTGTTCTTTGCAGTCTGTATTGGGACCTAAAGAAAAACCCCTAGTTCTGGCACACCATATGAGGCACTCAATCAATACAGTCGAAACACCTTCTCCTGTCTGCTTTAGAGGCAGGAAGGCTCTGGATCCTGAGCTGCTACAATGGCGCTGCCTGAGGTTCCAATGGGCCTACCTGCTCACCAATACAGAGTCTCTGGGCTCACTTGTGCATTCGGCCTGGAGGCCAGTAGGCTGTAGGCCCTGTGCAGCTTCAATGGTAGGAGCTGATATTCCAACAGGCCCACCTACTCACCAACACAAGGTGACTGGATGTGCTTCTGTAGTTGCCGTGAAGAAAGTCTGACTCTGACCTGCTAACCTCAGTCCCTGGGTGCTCTTCCGGCGTAGGCCTGGAAGCCAGTAAGCTCCAACCCCGGCGCAGATTTAGTGATGCAGATTCGGTGCCGCAGTTGCCGTTTCCCGAGCCACCCGTTGCTAAACTCAGTCCCTGGGTGCTCTTCCGGCATGGGCCTGGAGGCCAGTAAGCTCCAACCCCGGCACAGATTCGGTGGCACAATCGCCGTTTCCCAAGCCGCCCGCTGCTACCCTCAGTCCCTGGGCACTCTTCCGGCGTGGGCCTGGAGGCCAGTCCTCGTGTACATTTCTAACTGAGATTTCTTTTCTTTTTTTTTTTTTTTTTTTTTTTTTGAGACAGGGTCTCACTTTTTTGTGGTTCAGGCTAGCCCTGAGCTCAGCCTCAAACTCACATCACAGCAATTCTCCTGCCTCTTTCTCCTGAGTGCTGGGATTACAGGCGTGAGCCACCACACCCGGCACTGTGGTATGTGGGTACTGGTTGCTGCTGGGCGTGAGCAGCAGCCCAGCAAGTGACTTGCAACAAACAGCGCCAGAAAACAGAGCAGGTCAGAGATGAGGAAACACTCAAAGTCTCAGATATCAGGGATCCAACCCAGGTCCTTGCACTTGCAAGACAGGCGCCAGAACCATTGAGCTAATTCCCCGGCCCATAACATGAGATTTCTCCATACTAGTGCCTTGTCTAGTGGCAAATGCTTGGGTAATATTGTTCCTTGATAAAAAAGAAATAGCATATTGTATCTCATAAATATGTATAATTATTATATATAAATATCACTTTTAATTGTTTAGGGAGAGTGCTAACTACCCTGATTGGATCTTATGCATCATATAGTTGCATCAAATTATCACTTTCCACCCCATAAGTATACACAATTAATAGTTTCTTAGGAGGTAGAGAAATTTCCCATGTCCTAGATATAACTCAGTCATTAAGTGAGCAACTGTTACTTTTGGATCAGTCATTTTTCTTTCTGAGTGAGGTTCCTCCTTTGGAAAATTAATTTTAGTCAAAGTCAGTTTTAGAAGCCATTGCTTTGTCTCACCTAATCTACAAGTTCTTCCTGTTAAGGCACAGTCAAAGTGGAAATGTTTACTCTTATGTGTCATCTGACAAGCATGTCTCAGAGGGGCTTGCTGTGAAGCAATGAAATAGGCAGGTAAAGTGCTCTAAAATCTATTTGCATCTCTATATAGTACAGTGATATTGTCCTAGTGAGTAGCCATGTGACCCTGAACAAGTCACAGACCAGACTAGACCACAGTTCTCTCATCTGTAAAGTAAGAGTTCTTGGGTCTCTGTCTGTCCAGTATGACAGTCTCAACTGTAAGTCCCTTTGAGACAAAGGTCCTACATCGGTGGAATTTCTCTGGAAGCTCTCACTGACCATTCACATTCCTAGTAAGGATCCCTCCTGCAGTTTCCTCATCCCTCGCTTTCCCCTCCTCCACCTCCTGCTCATCCTCTTGAGGCAGCTGCAATATTTGGTGGAGGCAGGAGACGAGGCCCAGATCAATGACCCTTAGCAAACAGTCAAGGTCAGGAGAATGAATTGCATCCTGTGATGGCTTCAGTCCAGATGCCCCCCAAGCCTCATGTGGTTCTAAGTGGCTGAATCTAGTGTGTGTGATGCTGGGATTCAGCGCGTGTGATTACTCAGCCAGTGCACTAATTGATTTTGCACTGCCCTCGTCTCCTCTGGATAAGATGAAGGGGCAGAAAGATGCGTGTTGGTTCCCTCGATGCTTCTGCTAGTGTGTGGGCACCATGAATTGTTTCTCCTCTGAGATGTTCTTCTGCCATACGCTACACTGCCTTGGAGCCAGGTGATTATGGACTGAAACCTGTACAAACTGTGAGCTAAATAAATCCTTTCTCCTTTAACTTTGGGTGTCAGTTATTTTGTCTCAGCAACAAAAGAAAAGTAAGACATCACACCAATTCTATCAGAGAACTTTTTCTGGGTATGTAATTGCAGAAAAAGAATGTGAAGTGAACATTTTATGCCCTCCTAATGATGCAATGATATACACCAGTAGTTCAAAGTAACTTTTATAGACAGTAGATTCTAGTAACAAAGTACTACTGTGCTAGTAAAATGGCTCAAAATTAGTTTAAATTCACCATTTCACATTGATTCAATTGGCCTATTAAAAACTTCAAGAGATCTGTTTTACTGATGAAGAAACTGAGGTTTGGAGAGAGAGGTGACTGGTCCATGGTTACACAGCTTCTCCCTACAGTGATACCTCTTCTGTGTTACATAAAGACATACATGGATTTTAAAGTAGTTTCCATTGGAGCCTAAAAGATCTGATTTGAAAGAATGATTTTCTACCCAAATGAATGATGTTGTCCCTTTTCAGAGCAAGTCACCCCTTCAAGTATATATTTTGTACTTTAATCATCTTCGTGAGTTTTCTAAGGCATTAGAAAAGGCATTACTCAAAATCAGTCAGCTTTTTCTAAAGCTGCAGCCAGCCACTGATCACACCTACCCTGAAAATTTTCCAGGCCAGAATAGTTTCTGCCCTTCTTTATGGTATGGAACTCTGGAAATTTCATTGAGTAATTGTTTCTGTGCTGGACAAGACCAACAAAGCTTCCTGTGGAAAATTCTGGCATTACTGATAGTTAGCTCCGTGGTCTGGGTAGAGACGATCCACCACCATCTAACAATGGTTGAGGCACCTGACTCTCTGGCTTCCAAATCGTGTAACTCTTAATCAGCAATCAAGAACACTGTACTCCTAACTCAGAATCTATAACCTCAAAGAACTAAACCACACTCAGATGAGAAACATTAGAAATTCCTTAAACAGAAAGTAAGCCCTCCTCAAATTTTTCTCTGCAACCTCATGCTGTCCTCCAGTCCAAAGACAACCTAAATGGTGAGAACACATTGAAAAAATAGTATTATTAGAAATTTTGGTGAGATACTAAGAAAAATGTTGTTATGTAATCTGCCTTACCTAACAGGATTGAATTTTTCACTTGGAATGAGGAAGTGAGATTAAAGTAATAAACTAAAAATTAAAAAAAAACTGTATTTCCAAGTAACTAGACACTGAACATATCACTACTGTTCAGGATATAAGAAACTTGAATCTCATAAAGATTAATGGGAACCACAAGACTATAGTCTAACAGAAAAACTAATAATCTATGTATAAATCTATCAATCAATCCATTGATTTTCTTCAAATGCTTTGAAATCACATTATTACACCTTAAGATGTTTCTCTGAGGCAGTTTAACATCCACATACCTGCCTGAGTAATGAAGATTTTCAGTTAGTATTTTTTGAGCATCTACTATGTACCAGACAGAGTCTTCTTAGTGATACATCTAAAGTATAAATATGCTCACATCCATAATCATGTACATCTTCACACCATGGGTGGTGCGAGTGTTCTCTTTCCATGAGCTCAGAGCTACACTGCCCATGCACATACTAAATCCATGGGACATTTCCTTTTTAAGGGTGGAGTGAATTAAGTTAACAATGTTAACTCACACACTGTAAAATGAGTAGGTATTAAAATTTTCCACTGTTTGCCATGGTAATCTATGTATCTGATTTGAAATAATGTTTTTTATATCCTAATGAATGATGCTGTCCTTTTTCATCAAAGTCAACTACAATAGAATAAGAGGAAGACACTTTTTATCAGAAAGTTATTTAATATGATAGAAAACTCATGCAGACCAAGAAATTTTGCTTTAGCATATTCATTTTTTAAAATTATCTTTATTGGTACATTTTCAATACATATGATAATCGCATTCAACATTAAGAGTTTGTACCAGAATATGACATGACTTGATTCTCATTTAAAATGCATGAAGTTCAAGCAGTGTAGACTTCCATAAAAAATCAACGTGTGTTACCTAAATGACGACACTTTGTGCTGATCCTATGTGAATATTGTTTTTCTGTTCTGTGCTGTCTAGTAGGAACATCAGAACTTTATAACCGACATCTTTCCTTTCTCACATGTCCCATGTCAGGTGGAAAGCCGCCCTCAATTTCCCACCTTCATTTCATTAGGCAAAATGGAAGGGTATTTTTCCTTCAATAGGATGAGGAAATTTCCAGTAAAAGAAGGCTTTAATTCTACAACCACACTGAAGCCCAGCGTTTAAATCTTTTTCTTCAAAAGCTCTTCAATGCCACTGCAATGGATACTAAAAGAATGAACTCCTGGCAGAACTCCTATGAACCAGACAAACTTGCTGTCACCTTTAAAGCTCAAAACATAACTCATGAAAAGAGCACAAGTATCTTTAAAGAAGTGTTGTGTTTATTGCTTTAAATAAGTTACTAGCTGAATATAACTTAAGACAAGTTCTCTGGCACCTTTATCTACTGGATGCCACTCCTGTGTCTGATAGAGGGGAACCAAAAGGTGGCTTTTGGAAAGAAAGGAGCTATAGCTGAGCACGAGAAACCATAGCTTGTCAACAATGGACCACAAAAATGATGGTGCTCACATAAGCCTACTGACGTCACGGAATTTCTTAGACCATTTCATTTTCCTGTTATTAAGCTATAATACATGGCTGTATAAGTCATGAAAATATCTGTTTTCCTTTTTTTAAAGTAGAGTCTTAACTGCTACTAATTAGTTCTTTTGTGGCTACAGATGGGAAATCCCTTCTACATCATCTCAGCTTCTTTATCCATCACTGAAGGAGGTAAACATTTTCCATAATCTCTTCTAGTCTAAGAATTACTCTGAAATCATAGCCATTGATGACAATGTGCCAGTTGGAAATCACATTTCAAAAATGTTTACTGCTAATTAAGAGAGCCTTATTTTAAAAATTGACTATAGACTTAAGTAGACAGCTTACCAAAGAAGATGTACAAACAACCAATAAACACATAAAAAGATGAAGGACATCCTTCAAAGAACATCAAAAAAATGAATATCAAAAACATAATAATATATTTTTTCATGTCTACTAAGATAGCTTAAATAAGAAGACAGACAATAATAACTATTATGAAGATTGTAGAAAAATTAGTGCCCTCATGCACTGCTGATAGGACTTAAGAATAGTACAGTCACTTTGGAAAAAAGCTCAGCGGTTTCTCAAATGGTTAAATAGAGGTAATCATGGGTTAAACTTCTCAATCAGCACCTACTTTCTTGGGTATCTTCCCAAAAGAACTGAAAACAGACACCCACTTAACAACCTGTATATAAATGTGCACAGAAATGTTATACATAACAGCCAAAAAGTAGAAACAACCCAAATGTCTACCAACTGGCAAGTGAATAAACAAAATTTCTTTATGAGCATGACAGAATATTGTTTGACAACAAAAATGTACGAAATACTGACACGTGCCTCAATCTCAATGAATCTGGGAAACAGAAACAATCATGCAAATTCACAGTGAGAAAGCAGCCACCTGCACCCACACAGGATGACCTCGACCTCGGGAGAAACCCAACCTGCTAGCACTTTTATCTCAAACTTTCAGCTTCCAGAATTTAGAATGTAAATTCCAAAACAAACAACAATAACAAGTTATGCTAAATGAAATCAATCAGGCATGAAGGGTTATACATTGTTTGATTCCATTATATAAAATGTCTGGAACAAGAAAATCCACAGAGGGAGAAAATAGATCTGTAGTTGCGAGGGGTTCCGGAGATGAATGGAGAATGACTTATTATGACAGGTCACTTGGGGGTAATGAAAATGTTTTAAAATTGCAGAGTGGTAATAGCTACATAACTAAATATACCCAAATTCACTGTTTAATTCAATATTCTGATCTCCTACACTCATATTTGGAATATCATATTATGGTATCCCAGAGACAAGAGTTGAATTTCATTTGAAAAACTTTATTAAAAATATCTTATGACTAAAGTGGTTACAGACTTACATCAAAGAGCTGAAGAACTGAGCTATCTCAAAATCTGTTGGCACACATCTTCTTTCTGCCTTCCTTGCCCTCTCCCCTCCCACCCTAACATCTCTCAGTCCTCTTCCCAAAATTGAGTCATGATGTCAGTTCTGTAGCTAGAGTTCTCTGAAGAAATCTTACTGATGTTTTTTTCTACTTAAATTACTGATTTCTAATTTATCAGGTTTTAACCCAAAGCTTTGCATATTAGATTTATTTTAAATGAGAAGCATCTGTCTTTGATTTTGCATACAGTGTTCTTGAAAGTACATAATCCTATATGATAAATGGCCTCTTTATCTAAATATAACTCCCCAAGTATCATGTTCCTGAAATTTGAATTTAAGACTATGAGCCACTTATTAAGGCTGTGTGAAGTTGAACATGATTCATAATGAAAGATCCCTTCTTCAAGAGGTAGCTTCTTAAAAGCTTAAATCTCCTATGATGAGTCTCACAGAACCTTTATCACTGGTACTGAGGGGGGAAAGGGGTGAAGATGCAGCTGCAAATTTCAGAACTGCTAAGATTTGTGTTTGGGATGCTAGTTCTTACAGGGCTCTGGGAATTAACCTGACGTTCACTCTCGATCTTAACCTCTGTGTCATGCTCCCCTTCAGGCATATATTTATCAGCTAATTGGAAGAAGACATCACTGAATGCACTGATTAGAATCACGGCATCAGATGAGTCAGTTGTACTTGTTAAACTGGTAGAGACAAGCAGTGCAAAAGGGCATTACAGTGTTCATTTTCCTTTGATTTCTAAAACAATGGACCATGGCCAGAGGGTTTGTGTTCCATCTGCTAACAGACTACACAGAAGATATGAAAAGCATGAGAATTTATATGGCATCAGGATAAACCAAGACCCACTGTTGGCCAGGATATATTTAAATGCTAGAGTTTTTTTCTTCCAAAACAATTGGTCCTATTTATCTTGGTCTTAGGGCTCAAACTCAGGGCTTCACATGTGTTCCCTACCCACACACACATATCACAGACCCACAACCCCCACTTCCTATTTTTGTTTTTTGGTAATTCACCTTAAATCAAGAAAAACTGAAAGGCTGTGCATGCAAATCCAGACACATGCACACCAGCCACTGTGTATGTGCATGCTTTTCTCCTGCAAATGTCAGGCCTGTGTTGGCTACAGTTAGGAGGCAGGTGGAGAAATGTGTTTTCATTGTACTCTTTCAGCCTCGATTAGAGAAAGCTAGAAATTGAATTGTGTGCAGGAGCAGCATGAAGTTCTGACTCACTGCTGACTGATCCCTGGAGTATATAAGATTTGGGACTTTTAAATGAGCAGCTTCACAATACTGAATATATTTATATTAGGATAACTGTTATTGATCTTCAAGGTTCAAAAAGGGACTGAATGTTTCATTAGCTACTATTTGTAAAAAGTTTTGTACCTCAGGGAAACTTTAAATCTTCAAGGTAAATTATGCTCACTATGACACCAAACCTCAAGAAGATTTCATTGGTTTCTAGCTTTAGAGTTTTTTCTTTTCTAGATAATTCCGAAATCATTAGATTCAAAACATGAAGTCACTGGCATCCATGTCTTAGCAGGAAATTCAAAATAGACATTTTTGTAGCATTAATGTCTTGACTCTAGGTGCCAAAACAGGTCAAGAAATTATTTAAATGTGCACTGCCAGCCGTCAGCCTTGGCACTTCTTTCCCCTTCTACATTTGTGCCAATCTAACCCCACAATAAACCATGATGTTACTTTTTAATGTTGTTACTGCTTCTCTGGTTTTAAAGCCTTGCAGTTTATATTTCACATATGTGTATAGCATTAGGGATGGAACCCAGACTTCAGATGTCTCAGGAAGTGCTCTGCCACTGAGTAAAACCCCGGCTCCAACAATTCACGTTTAAATTGCCGGTCAACGGAACTCATACATGGGCTTTGCACCCCATAGCACAGAACCCACTGTCAGCCACTGAAGTGCCATGTCTACCGTGACTGGGTTGGGGCAGGCTTCACTCCAGCTGTGTATGAGTCACTGACTTCCCTCATTTTTTTTTTTTTTTTTTTTTATAAAACTGATCAAAGAGAAAAATCTGTGTGGTTTAAAATGTGTGCCAGGAGAACAGTTCTCTAATAACATCAGCATTCTACTGACAGTTTTACGAGGAGAGCCTGTCTTCAGCGTAGCTCTTGGAGTTTTTCACTTGACATTGGCTTCTTGAAGGGTCACAGTTTAACAGGGTGCATTCATTGATCATTAGGCCTGTCACCGTCCACCATAAGGAGGCCACCTTTCCAGTGACCTAGAGCGATGGTCATGCTACTCCTTTTCATGTGACTTCAGAGTTAATGAAGGTTGGACAGGGAGAAATGGCTTACAGACCAGGGGTAACCTTTCCCTCAACAGGGCCCTACTCCCACACCGCTGCGCTTTATTGAATGAGTTCAGAACCCATCTTCATACAGCCATCTAACTATGTGTCGTGTCAGTTTACCGTACCATATCGGGCAAGTCATGCGAGCTGCCTGGAGCATAGGTCAAAACGTGGTTGACGAAGCACAAGACATAGCTCATAAAATATTCAGTGCAGAAGTCTGGGAGTCCTTCATCTGGTTGTATTGAGGGTCACATAAAGAACAAATGCTCTTTATACCCTAAGAGCACACAAAGTTTTGTTTTAGATACCTCTCCATTTTATCTATCAAGAGCAGGAAGGTCATTTGAAGGGTTTTGCTTTTGTGGGAAAAGTAGGCCCTGAGGTTATGTCTTATAGAATGGATGGTAATTCCTAGATGTGCTGTGCTGTTGTTCAAATTTAACATTATGAGGCTTAAATACATGAATTTGCATATCATAAATACCTCCAAAAGACCAAGTCATGGGATGCTCGACAAGGGACACTTTTAGGAAGCACTCACTCAGCATATGTAAGATTATTAAGTGTACAACCTAGAATATACCATCCTATGCTTTCAGACCAGAGCACAGCATAATATGTCACAACCCACAATTAAAATCAGAGGTTTCTCCATTCTATATAACACTAGAATTACAGTCTGGCTTTTGAGCAAAGGTTCCTTTACTGTTCAATGCCAACATTCCAGGCATCCACAGAGATGAGGGCAGCAGCTCTAGGAATTTCACGGACACGTTATTTACATGGATCCCTTTGAGGTTTCTTACAAGGAATCCATCACAGGGATAATCTGAGAAATATTTTGTCAGTTGACTGTAGGAGCCTGCCACTCAATGGTTAAAGCATATGCATAGGAGTTGGAAACTTTAAATTATATTCAGCTCCTACTTATAACCTGTCAGGCTTAACAGATAATCTTCAGATTCACACAGTTTTTTCTATAAAGAAAAATATATTGTTGAGCTATAATGTCATGGTGCTACAAGTAACCATAGATGCATCTTGTTTAAGTTGTAGATCTGAAGCCAAAAGAATGCCTTTGGAGGTAATAACGGCCTGACAGACAGGCAGGTGTCGCCTCGACACTAGCAGTTCATGAAAGAAACAGTAGAAAACATTATTATAGCAATACAAGTTTTCTCCATTCTCTTCATCTACTCCAACATTTTTAACTGTCTCATCTTTTACAAATCATGGCAGAACACAGCTTGCCTTGCATAGAAAGATTGGGGATGATGAAATGAGACTGGAAGTCCTTTGTTAACTTCAGCTTTCTCTGACAAGGGATAAAGTAAGAAGACCATAGGACACATTCATCTGGAGTGGTTCGTGTCTATGCAGGAGATGCTCTAAACTCAGTAAGACGAAAGCTGAGAAGATCTCTGTCCTTGCAACCGAGAATATCCACAAACCAATCTTATCCCTTTGAGATTTAAATGGCTGGGAAGGCGTAATAAAGTTATTCATCCTAGGGGAGCTGAATTTTTGAGAGCTATAATAAAATACTTTTAAAGCCTCATTAAATTCTATTTATCTGTCTGTATCTATCTTAAAAAAAAAAAAAACAAAAAAACCTGGGGCTAGAACCCAGGGCCTGGAACATGTCAGGTACCCACTCTACCTCTAAGCTACATCCCAGCCCTAAACACTATTCTTTTTTTTTTTAGGTTTTTTGAGACAGGGTCTCGCTTTGTGGTTCAGGCTGGCCCTGAGCTCAGCCTCACACTCACATCACAGCAATCCTCCTGCCTCTGCCTCCCAAGTGCTGGGATTACAGGCATAAGCCACCACACCCGGCACTGGTATGTGGTACTGGTTGCTGCTGGGGTGAGTCTCCACACCCAGTATTGTATGTGGTTACCGGGGATCAAACCCGGGCCCTTGCGCTTGCAAGACAGGCGCCAGAACCACTGAGATAAATCCCCAGCCCCCTAAACACTATTCTTGACCACTGTATTTTCTATTGTCAAACTCAATTTCCTTCTAAATTAAAAAATTACTTGAAATGTAATTTCATTATACACAGTCTAGAAATAAATCCTGTTTGGTAACAGGAGAAGATATTTTCTAAATTGTTCACTTTGAATCTGAGTTCTTTTTAATTTTCACAATGATTTAAGATTCATTGAACTTATATAGGAAATATGTTAATTTCTGTACCTTCCTAGAGATTTTGCAAACCTAAAAGTATTACTTCAGACAGAATTAATGTAATATGAGTTTTACTTACAGTTGAATTTCTAGAAGGAAACGTAGCTTATTAAAAGCAATGTATTTCCACCACCAGGATCTGTTTCTTCCTGGGCTTTTTGTGTTTGTTTGTTTTTGTTTTTTGAGACAGTCTCATTATATAGTCCAAGCTAGCCTTAAACTCACAATGTAGCCAGGGATGCAGAAATCCTCCTGCCTCAGCCTATCCCTCAGTGCTGGGATTATAAGTATGTGTGTCCAGGGAGAAGGTTCTCCATTTTTCAAAGAGGAGAAGGGCTATTTTCTCCCAAATGTTACTCATTTCAGTATGAGATATTATAGCCTTCCTTATAAACATCCCTAAAAGGTGTCAAAGTCATATACCCCAAACCTAAAGAAAACTAGTTTTAATTCTTAGAGCACTTCTAATCATATATCTTCATTACTCCATGTAGAATTTCTTTCTTAGAAATTAACCTTTTTGATATCATCAAGGTATTATATATCTGAGTGAAGAAAAACAATTTATGCTATCATTTGGCCACCAACCAACAACTCATGGATCAGCCTGTTGTGGAGGACAAGACAAAAAGTAGAAGTCTACATAAGTTTCACAGAGTCACAAGGAAGAACCCTGCGCAGAAGCAGTATGGTCCTCACCCCAGAGCTATTACCATGGAATTAAGCCACTACCTCCCCAGGGAGAGACTGTCTCGTGGGGTGAAGGTTTACACTCCCATGCCTGGCCCTAGAGATCTAGCAACTCCTTTCCCTCATTTATCTCTTATCTCTCCTTTACTATCAGCCAGCCCTATTTTCTTCCCACTACCATCTATGTAGGAGCCTCTTCTCTCACCCTCTTACTCTACTGATTTCTCCAGTCTTAAACTTCAGCCTTAATTCTTCTATCCAGGACTTTTGACCATACACTGAGCAGGACATGATAAAGAACAAAACAAGACTTTTCTTTAGAGTGCTTACAACAGCACGGATGAAGGATACATCAGCTATATATTTTACACACACACAGACACAGACACACACATTACACATTACACATACAGGTTTTATATAAAAGTAAAGTTGCAAGTATTTCAGTTTAGCCTGAAGGACAAGGTATGGGCTCCTCACCAGCCCAAGGAAGGACAGATGTTCTTTCAGGAGAGGGAAGCTGAGAGAAAGAACTAAAGAATGAATGAGTGGGTGATTTATGAAAGAGAAACACCAGAGTCTGTGTCTCCTTCAAAGACTTCTGGACCCTCAAGGCCTCCATAGCTTCATCTTTACTTGGAGACACTTTTTTTTTCCCCAGCGCTGGGAATTAAACCCAGAGCTGCACGCTCTGGGAAGCTGGGAAGCTTCTCCCATCGAGGCACACACTCAACCTAAGTGTGTTTCCTTTCCACAGTGTCCTTTAAATTCTCTTGCTTCTTGTGATTGCTTTCTTTGATATCTACTGGGAGGAGAAGGGCTGTTTTCTCCCAACACTTTGTTCTACTTTATTTTTTAGACTGGAACCTACCTGACTTTATCTTCATTTAGAAAAACCACCACAAATAGACATTCTTTAGAAGATGTAGCCCTGTCACCCTGGGCTTCTGAAATACAGCATCATGGCGGGAGGGAGGGGTAGAGATTTATCTATGATGGCAATAAGGGAACCTGCCAGGGCTAATTTGTCCGTCATTCTTCTATACCATAGATGATCCAGAGCCAAGAAGAAATCATTTTTAATCAAAATCTTCCTACCAATGTAACAAAACAGTGGCAGCGAGCAGCGTCTAGTATCTAAGGTAGTGTTGGTTACCTGGAAGCAGAAGGTTCTCCGTCAACCACCTGCCCTCTGTGCTATTTGGGAGCCTTGGCAAAATGAGAGAATCCTAGGAGGAGCAGAGGTCATCCCAGGGACAGTCTGTCTTGGGAACCAGTTTCACAGTGGCTGGGTAGACTGCATCCTCTTCCCAATCCTGAGTTTTGAGCCAGTTAAGGGAACAAAGCCAGCTTAGCAAATATCAAGAAAATGGGCTGGACCCAGAGGTCCAGAAAGAGTAGAACACCATATATATACTGAGAGGATTATTGCCAGCTTTTAGGCCTATTCTGCCACCCTCCTGTAACTACATACACCTAAGATACAGAATCACTCAGTTTGTCGGTTTAAACAGACTAACATGATATTTAAAAATTAGCACTTCTGGTAGTCTCATTTTCGCCCACTTGACTTCTAAATGTCTCTATGTGGTAAATACTTTGCATAGAACATTTTTCATTTACCAGGTCTGAGGATAGAGAATGGGATGGCGTGTGGCAGAATGCTTTTAACTTGTACATCAACAATGTGACACAAATATTCCCAACTTGCAAGCCATTACAGGTATCAAAGTCCATTCGATGGTAATACAAATACTCAATTTCCCTGCTTTTTTCCCTTTTGGTTCTAGCAGAAATCCCTGTAGAAAAGATTCTGAAGCTATAAAAATTTTCAAAGAACAGAGAACAGAAATCTGGTCCAGCAGGAGACATTAAGTGGAAAAAGAGAATTAAACAATGTTTCCCAAAAGAGAAAACAATACCATTAATCATAGATGAAGTGCTGCACCAAGAGTTTCCATTGTCTTTTTACATAGCCTGTTTGCAAGCTTCAGTATATCCCTGCCTTTTCACTGTTTACATAGATTTTTGGTTTCTTACTGCCAATTTAGCAAAAGAAAACAATCATAAAAATCAAACAGGATTTATGCCACCACTCCCTGCAATTTCAGTTTAAGCATATAACTAACAACACTTGCCCATTCTTCCCATCTATTACCCTGAAGTAAAAGATAAAATTCCTCAGTAGGTGGCAGGACAGGATTTTTCTCAGATTCTGATAAACACGATCATCATCTGGTATGAACACTGTCTCTCTCCAAGGAAGGTATTAAGGAAAAAGAAGCAAAACATTATTTTCTCTTTCTTGACTTTCTGCAGGTCTTAAGATCTGCAGGAATGATCTGGGTGGGAGAAGGAGCAAAGAGCAGTCAGTCAGAGAAATGGGTCCAGCTCGCGAAAGAGGACAGTACTCACCTAGCAGATGCAAGGCCCCGGATTCATCCTCAGCACACACACACACACACCTGTGGGTTCATCCTCAGCGCGCACACACACACACACACACACATCACCTGTAGGTTCATCTTCAGCTCTCTCTCTCTCTCTCTCTCACACACACACACACACACCCCTTCAGTTTTGCTAACTTCACAAGGACTGCCAATCACACAGGGAGATCAAAGCTTGTAGCACACCCACCCCAGACTCAAAAGCAACTTCCTCTAGAGGAGGATCCTGGAACAGTTTTGGTTTTTTCACAGATATATCAGCTTTTTATTCGAAGCCCAGAAAATGAAACTTTTGCCTTTTATTTAATTCTTACATTTTTTCACTCATGCTGTCTTAGGTAATGTTGACAGACAGAGAAAGATTTTGAAATTCGGTTGTTCCCTAAGCGTGTGGTTCTTGGAAAGTCACAGATGGTTATGAGCCTGCAGAGAGCGATGCAGGAAGAGCAGTGTCCTCTGTGAGAGGCTCAGTACTCGCTTTCCTTCCTTCCAGGGGGACAGTGTCCTGCCTTCCCTCTAATGCCGAGCATCTGGCTTCTCGGCCCTCTCCTCAGATACTCCACTTTTGTTCCTATGAAGCTCCGGGTTGCCAAGTCTGCTGGGAGCTAGAAAGTGCACATAGGAGCAGATGTTTGGTTCCCGGAAATTGTTTGTCAGGTTTCTGCTGAAGACTTGTCTGACAAGAGCTCTTCTAATATCAAATGCTGGCTTTGATCCATCCCCCTTGATAACCTGAACCAGGTTTAAGCCACATCTAAGAGATCAATTTGTGCTCACATGAATTCATGTCCCTAATGGCTCTGGGGATCCTCTTCTGACTTTTGGGACAGTTTTAAATACCTAAAAGAAACTAACAAGATTAAAATTCTATCTTTGGAGACTTTAACAGTGTCTATAACATGCAGCAGTGGAATCTCCCGATGCCACTTTAAATTTCAGTAGCAGTGGCTTCTCACATTCTTTAGAAATGGTGAAATTCTAAGGATAGACTGGTTTTGAGCAAGGGAAAGACTTACTCCTCCTCCCCCAAACTTCTCCCCTCTCCGCTTTTCGGTTAGACTGTAATGTGTGTCAAGGAGAGAAGCCTGGGGTATGATGGGATCAGACTCAAATAGTTGCAGATGTATAAACAACTTCTGTGACTTTAGGACAATATTTAGTGTACCCACATGTCACTTCCCTCATAGCTATGAGTACTGTACCTCCCTCTTGGAACTGAGTAATGTATGAACATTCAGGTGCCTGACAGTCATGAGGTTACCTTCCTCCCTAAAGCCTCTTTCTTCTGAAGGACCTACATCAGACACACCTTAAAAATAAAGCCTCAGCAGCTGCACAGCTGCCTCCCCCAAATGCTCCTCTGCTGACTGCTCCTCTGCTGATGAGGCAGTGAAGAGTCCACTGTGCAAACCTGGGCTGCCTGGCAACTGCAGTCCAAGGGCCCTAGATGAAAGATATGTGAACAGGAAGCCTTGCTGGTTAGTCCATTCTCAGATACTACTTATAAGGGCCAGTGTGGTGGATTAACCAATGGGCAACTTGAAACACCCAGCTGAACTGAGTCAGTATGATTCTGAGCATTAAAGGTCCACCTGAAGACTGTTGCCAACAGCATAAAAACCAAACTGCAGGGGAAGATCATATGTGGCTGATTTCCCTGGGAGACCTGCCACAGCTGGTTTTCCAGGGGTGAACGTGTCTGCTCTGCTCTGTCAGAGGGGGAACTTGGGTCCTTGCTGTTGCTGGAAAGGGCTGGGGGCTCTGGTCTTCACCTTGGGCATCCTTCCTGGCTTCCATGTAGCTACATGTATCTTATCTATTGCTACACAGTAAGATCTCCCCAAATACAGGAGCTGCTTTCGTCACTCAGATGAGACCAGCTGAGCCTGGTCCAAACCTCTGACACAAAATCATAAAATATAATGAATAAACTGCTGTTTGGGGCCATTGCATTTGGGGAGAGCTTATGATTTAGCAATAGGTACAGATACAAACAGCTACTATGTCTCAGCCCCGAAGTAGTTTATGTGGTAGATGGAGCATATGAAAGTGGCAGAGTGGAGGTCACACAAAACTATAAATGCCCAAGAGGTATAACTAAACACCCAGGGAAGGGGAGCTGCTTGCATTCTTGGTGTTTTCAAGGAGAGTCCCAGCACCATGGTTTCCTAGGAGGTGCTGCCTCTAACCGGCCTTGAGCTTCCTGGATGATAAAGACAGAAGCATGGCACGTCACCATATCACTCTAGCAGGGTGAAGCCACCCCTCAAAGTAGCGGACATGCCAATCCCAGCAAAAGAAATACACATACAGAGGCTCATTCAAGAGACAATATCACGAGGCTTTGAACTGCATCTGCAAGCATGCAGGTGACCAGGACACCCCTCCCCCACCATAGTATGACAAGGCCAATATTTAGCTAGAGCAAAGACTGAGTGCTCCACAGAGTAAGGCAGACAGGGCGAGGGGACTCCCTCGAGCATGCAGACCAGCAATTCAGTGCTGGCATCTAACCTGCAAAGCAGACCCCTCTCCTCAGAAGGTATTTAACTTTGTCACAGGAGTTGCACACCCAACACCTGATTATTCTTCTGTGCATTTTACTGAGACTTGACAGGAATCCTCAGAAACAAGTTTCTTCCATATGTCCTAGGTCTAGTGACGATTTAATGCTGTTTACAGATTGGCCCCTAGACAGGTGCTTCCCATGGGGCCAAGGTTCAAACCTCCACTAGGCTGGTGGTTTGTCATGTGTCAGCATCACCTGGGAATTCATTAGAGATGTTCAACTGTCTGCCCCGTCCCAGAACAACCGAATCAGAAACCCTGGGGTAGGTCCAGCAATCCTTCCGGGTGGCTCTAATATACAGCAGACCCTCAAGTTACAATTTGCCTGACTTACCAGTAAAACTGAAATTCCAGTCATAACCCAAGTTAACTTCTAAACAAAGTCTTGATTTACAACACAGATGCCAGCTGCTTGTGGTTGCAGATACTCTCAGATACAGATTCATTCCTTAAAGAGTTCTGGACAACATCCTTTCCTGGGTGAGGTTAGCTGAGAAATCCTGGGCCCATGTCTCTTTAAGGACACTGAGATCTATCTACCTGTGTTTAGGAGAGAGACTCTGAAGCCTCTGCAGAGGAGCCTGAGCCTTCCATGGACCAATGTGAGTTACGACCAGTGCTCAAGAAGAACTAAGTTCACCAGTCAAAGGCCCCCTGCATACTGGAATTTGAGGTCCTTAACCTCAGGTGTCTACTGGAATCACTGGGTTCTTCAAAATTACACCTGCCAGGTTCCCTCTACAGGACTGTGATGAAATTGGTGAGGGGTGTGGTTGAGCATGATTTTTAATTCTAACAGAGAACCCTCTAATCTCCTGGGGGACCGTGACCCTATAGAAAGGCAGAGTTTCCAAGAAATCCTCTGGCAGGCGGAGCATTCATCACAGTTTGGCTAAATGTGGTCTTGAGTTTAAGAGGTTTTATATTTATATAATAAAGGCCAAGGCTTTTCATTTATACAAGGCTCACAACAGGGTTTTTTTTAAATAAAAGAATTTGTTAATTGTTGCAGCTTTGCTTCTGTAGACCACGTGGCTGGATCTGTGGGTTGAAGGGAAATCCCACTTACACACACCCATTAAACAGAAGGACAGAAGAACAAGGTGGGAAAAGGCGCCTCGAGCACTCAGCTAATTTTCAAAATAGACAAGAGCATGGGCCAAAATGTACAGTAAGGAGATGAAGGAGAACAACACGTATTAGGTTTCAGCCGGCGAGAAGGATATGAAATCTGCCAGCTGCAGCACCGCTCAGTCAGACACTGATGCCTCCTGACAGGCAGAAGTGGCACTTGCTGCCCCAGGTTTCACCACCAATAGCTTCACTTTGGAAGAAAATACCTCACAGAACTTCCATTTCGGGTTAAAACCCATTCTATTTAGTGTCATCATACTATTCCCATTGAAATCCATATTCTCTGAAACTTCCATCTTGCCACCCATGATTTGGTTAACCATAGCGTTGATCAAGACCACAATTTCTGTTCACTCGCAATCCAAGTCCAAGCTAAGTTCAGGCTTTGCAGAAAGAGGCTGCAAGTAGGACACAGGTATTCCAGGAGACAGATACAAACCATCTTGGGAAACAGAAGAGGTTTGTGGCTGGTTCAAGTCTAGTCCCTCAGTCACACAGGCCAAAGGTTAACACCAGCAGGTTAATGAAGAGAAATTGGACACCAGAACTATCCCTTAATCCTTTGCTAAAATCAGTGCATCTCCATTTGTAATGTCCCACCATATGGGGATTTCAATAAAATAATAAGCATTCTGATGCATTAAGTTTTTTTTTTTTTTTTTTTGGCTTTTTGGGGGTTTTTTTGAGACAGGGTCTTGCTTTGTAGTTCAGGCTGGACCTGAGCTCAGCCTCCAACTCACATCACAGCAATCCTCCTGCCTCTGCCTCCCGAGTGCTGGGATTACAGGCGTGAGCCACCAGCCTGGCACTGTGGCATGTGGTACTGATTGCTGCTGGGGTGAGTCTCCACGCCCAGTATTGTTATGCGGTTACCGGGGATTGAACCCAGGACCTTGTGCCTAGGCCCTTGTGCTTGCAAGAGAGGCGCTGGAACCACTGAGCTATATCCCCGGCTCTGGACGCATTAAGTTTGGGGGAATGGTTGTGGTGTTGGACAAGATACTATCTTTTGAGAAGCATAAGTTTTTTTTGGTTGGTTTGTTTTGCAGTGGGTGGGAAGGATCGAAATTGGGGCCTCTCACATGCCAGAGTTCATTGACCCTGAGCTATGCCTCCAACCAAGAAGCATGTTTTGGAGTCTGTTGTGAACATACGCAAGGTTGGGGTGCAGGTGGGGCTAGGGATAAAACAAGTTAGCTCCAAGTCATGGGATTTGGATTTTTTAAATGTATTTACTGGGCATTTATTTATGATCAATTACTTT
>PVIR01032073.1:0-19074 GCA_004026965.1 Petromus typicus
TCTTTATTCCTCTACATAATTAAAATGTGTTCAAATTTAGTATTTGACAGAACTTGTATACTTACAGAATGATTGATGTAAAGTCTTAGAATATTCATTTTGGTAAGACTAAAAAGGCCACTAGTATTTGAAGGTTTGTAGAAGTGTTATCTTGCTGTATTTTTCAGGTTTACAGTCCAGTAACCACATTAACAGAGTAGTAAGTCATCCCACACTTCCTGTTACAATAACTGCTCATGAAGATAGACACATAAAATTTTTTGACAATAAAACGGGTAAGTTGTCTTTTTACTTTCAGTAGTACTATAAATTTGAGGTTATTAAAAATGCTCAACTTTTATATAAGATATATTGACTTGTGGACCATGAAATTGCCAAGTTAAACCTTTTTTGTACTTCAGCACTGAGGATCTAAGCCAGGGCTTTATGCACGTTAAGCACGCACTCTTCTGCCAAGCTGTACCTTTCGTCTTAAACTGTTTTAATTTACATTTTTACTTTACTTAAGGTAGCACACTTAAAAAATATGTTAAACTTTGTTTTAGTTTTTTTTTTTTTTAATTGAAATCTTTATTGGTACATTACATATATACATCATGATTGCATTCAACAATGAGAATTTGTACCAGTATATGACACAACTTAATTCTCATTTTTCCCCATAACCCTGCCCGCCCTCCCACCCCCACCCCGATAAATGTTTTAGTTTTTTGAGACAAGGACTCACTTTGTAGCTCAGGCTGGCCCTGAGCTCAGCCTTGAATTCACAGCAATCCTCCTGCCTCTGCCTCCCCAGTGCTGGGATTACAGTCGTGAGCCACCATGCCCAGCACTGTGGTTTGTGGTTCTGATTGCTGGTGGGTGTGAGTCTCCACGCCTGGCATTGTTGTATGTGGTTGCCTGGGATCAAACCCAGCACAAGGCAGGCACCAGAACCACTGAGCTAAATCCCTGGCCTAAACTTTATTTTTAAATTCCTTACCTACCTGTTTCTTTATGTCATTTTAGTTCATTATAAATCCTTCCATGTTTGAAAAGTTTTCCTTCATGTTCTGTTATGAATTAACACAGCAGATAACATCTCTTTCTTGAATTTGACACTTCAGATACCTTTATGAAATTTTATTTATCAAATGAGGATAACAGTGGTTATCATTATCTTTCCTATCATCTTTTTTGGTAAGGAATCAGCTGTATTGATGGCAAATGAGATTTTAATTCTGGCAAACTTTGATGTGTGGATTTTGTTTTGTTTAGCTGTAGTGGAGACAGAACCCATGGCCTCATGCATGCTAGGCAAGCACTCCAGCACAGAGTTGTATTCCCAGCTCTATTTATTTTTGAGAGTGTCTGCTAAGCTACCGAGGTTGGACTTGAACTTGCAATCATTCTTCTGCCTCAGACTCTTGAGTAGTGGCATTATAGGCATGTACCACCATGCCTGGCTCTGTGTGTATGTTAAGACCCTTTTTTTCATCTGTTACTTATGTAGAATACTATAGGAAATATTTCTTGCTCCCTCTCAGAAGAGTTCTGACAGCTAGAGTCTACTTTGAGAAAAAGTTTAAAAGAGGGTAATAAGAGACTTTTAAATAAGAAACTTGAATATTAATTGGAACATTATTATACAACAAATAATGCTAGATAGCAAACTAGAATTACAGATTTCTCTTTTGGAAGTTATATAGAGATGGCAATAAGCTTCAGTCATTGGTGGTAGATCTAAGATCCTTTTTGTTCAAATAACATTTTCATGGACAGATTCTTTTTAACCCAGTAGAATAAATTGGGAACACAGTGAATATTCATAAGTTTTCATATTGCAGAGGAAATAAAACTCACATTCATGTACATGTTCCCAGTTTAATTCCTTATATCAGTTAATTAGTTATTCCAGTTCTTGGAATCATTTATTGCAAAGGTAATTTCCTTTGTGTTTTAAAAAGATTCTTCCTGATTAATGGAAATTTACAGTATTTTACAGAAATTTGAAATTTACAGAATTTATTAGTTGTACTAAAAAGCAAAATAAGTCTTTAGAGACATTTTGCTAACAAATCAAGAAATTGTCTGGTTCCCTACCTGCCTAGCCAAGTGCAAGGTCTTGAGTTTGATACCTGGTACTGCAAAAAAACAAAAAAAAAGAAAGAAATAGTAAAAATTCTGTGCAGTAACAAGCACAAGAGAGATAGACTCTTTTAGATTTTTTCCAGATCTATAATTCTTTCTGATAACTAGTCTAGTGACTAACCTATAGTGTGAATGAAGATAGCAGCAGGGTCCAAGCAATGAAAAAATTGACCCCGCTCACCTTTCTAAACTGGATTTACACTACACATGCACATTGGCTTTCTGGGAGAGGACTGAAGCTTTATGTGATCACCAGGAGAAGTCAGCAGCCACTGTGATCCACCATTGTACATCTCTTTATGTGGTTCATCTGACAGGATTACTTATGTTTTCAAGTGACTTTGTGACAGTGTGAAAGAGGAAGAGAGATTCTGAATTGACTTATGATAACACAGTGGAGTTTAGCTAGTACACAGGCAGGAGGGCTAGATTTAAATTTGGAGCCCTGTAAGAAATGAACAGACCTATTATTAGGTAAGAAGTGTTTAGTTTAAAACGTGGCAAATTTAGGAGATACAGGATCATTCTCAAGAGAGAAGTCAGAACTAGGTCAGTGAGTTAGGAGTTAACGTCATAAGTAGGATGTTTTAAAAGGTAGCTAGTGATTCTAGTTCAACTCCTAAAATTTTGACCTTGTTGCCCAGGAGGTCAATCATTTCATAGTTGGCTTCTTTTTTAGTAATATTGAAGAGAAGGGGGCTAGTCAGTTGAAGATACTGTAAAATGATTCTTCTGTTCTGTATTCATCTTATTGTTAATGAGAAGCAGTTGTGGTTTCAAATGACAAGACTTCATTAATACTGTCCTTAACTAATAACTGATTAGTATTGCCAGAAATTGATATGACTTCATACTTTTTAGGAATAAAGTTTTCACAACTGTGAGTATCTTGTGGTTTTGTATTCAGGTCAACAGTTACAGCTACATGTCAAATAACAAAGGTGAAACTTATTTTATGCCCCAATATAAAGGCCCAGAGGCATGGCAAGTGATTGTGACTCAGATCGGAGGCCCCCTGTCTTTCACTAAGGGAACCCAAGGAAGTACAGTAGACTTTGCTGAATAGGGAAGTAATTCTTAGAAGTACCGGGCTGGGGATTTAGCTCAGTGGTTCCAGCTTCTGCCTTGCAAGTGCAAGGGCCCATTCAGTCCACAGTAACCAGTACAATATTGGGTGTGGAGACTCATGCCCACCAGCAATTAGTACCATACCACAGTGCCGGGAATGGTGGCTCACACCTGTAATCCCAGCACTTGGGAGGCAGAGATAGGAGGATTGCTGTGAGTTTGAGGCTGAGCTCAGGGCCAGCCTAAACTACAAAGCAAGAGACCCTATCTCAAAAAAAAAAGTATCAGTATTTGCTATTTTATTCTCTTCTTTAATGAATCTTTTTCTTCTGACTCTTTGTGAGACAGGTTCTCACTATATATCCTTAGTTGAACTTCGAGTGATCCCCCTGCCTCAGTCTCCTGAGTGCTGCAGTTACAGACTATTACCATCTTCCCCAGTCTGGTGAATCAATTTATTATGCTGCTTTCTGTCCACCAAAAGTATATATTGCCAGTGTAAGATGCCCTTGCTCCAGTCGTTGTGCAGTATAACTCTATATCTCAACTTGTTTTTAATTTTAACTTGTTGAATCCCATTTGCTTGGCAAATCTTCAATTAAAGTATTCATTAAATGACATTTTTGAGCGGTGGTTTTGTTACTATCTGGAGAAATCTAGAGTAATTTCTGTGATACACTCATGTCCCTTCTCCTTTCTTGTTTTGGATATATAAAGTGAACTTTTATAGGATAAATAAATTTGATCCTAGAAGTTTAGGTATATATTTTCTGGTGATTTGTTTATTAACTTCGTCTGTTGTAGTTGTCCTTGGGGCTGGGGTGGTACGCGGCTGAGGATCAGGTTCAGAGGCCCAGACTGGGAAGCATTCGCTGAGGACAACTATAAGCCCCACTTGTCGGTTTGAGGCTGAGAGAGTGAGGCCATAGAATCACCAATTAAAGAGATTGGGGTAGGGTAAGGAGTACGGAGGATAACCTGGGATCCCCTGTCTGTACCATAGAAATTACCCATCTTTGTAGATGGGAGACCCACCTGAGTGCTGAGCTTTCCAGGATTACCCAGCCTTCAAGCCCCACTTGTAGGCTCGAGGCTGAGAGTCTATAAGGTAGTCTTGTAGTCTTTTACTAAGATGTTATTTTTAGCTTTACTATATATGTTTTAAGCCTTTGCAGCTGTATTGTTAAGTTTTCTACTGTCTTGGATACTGTCAAATACACATGTAGAGGTCTTTTCTAGGAGTGACTATATGGAAAATTTCTGCATTAGAATTAAAATTCTCTTCAGAATGTTTATATGATCCATGCACTTTGAAGGAGAGAAGCTGAATGCAGAAAGTCATGGATTACATTAATGTGTTCATGTATAGCATCCAGAGTGAGCCGGTCTCTAGAGAACAGGTTTGTGCTGCCAGGCTTGGAGGTGGGACAATGAGGAGAGATTGTTTAGTGGGTATAGTTTTCTGTTTCAGGGACACAGTGCTGCTTTCCCCCCACTCTCTTTTTTTTTGGCGGTACTGGGGATTGAACTTGGGCCTTTGTGCTTCCAAGGTATGCATGATACCACTTGAGCTACATCCCCAGTGACAGAAGTGTTCTGAATCAGATGGTGGTAATGGTTGCACATTCTGAATGTTCTAAAAGCCCTAGAGTTGTGCATTCTTAAATGGTAAACTCTGGGGCCGGGGATTTAGCTCAGTGGTTCCGGTGCCTGTCTTGCAAGCACAAGGACCCAGGTTCGATCCTTGGTAACCACATACAATACTGGGTGTGGAGACTCACACTCAGCAGCAGTCAGTACCACGTATCACAGTGCCGGGCGTGGTGGCTCTTGCCTGTAATCCCAGCACTTGGGAGGCAGAGGCAGGAGGATTGCTGTGATGTGAGTTGGAGGCTGAGCTTAGGGCCAGCTTGAACCACAAAGTGAGACCCTATCTCAAAAAAAAAAAAAAAAGATAAACTGTACTGGATGCATTTTTACCACAAAAACAGTATTGTTAAAGGGATTGTTTTTGATTGATGCTGCATTGTGTTCAGTCTCTTTCAGTGGTATTTTTGGAAACTTAAAATTTCTCTGTTATGTTTTGCAGGTAAAATGATCCATTCTATGGTAGCTCATTTGGATGCTGTTACAAGTCTAGCAGTAGATCCTAATGGAATCTATTTGATGTCTGGAAGTAAGTTTGAACTTTGTACCACCCGTTAACTTTTTTTTCCCTAGTACTGGGAATTGAACTCAGGGCCTTGTGTTCGCTTGACAGGCACTGTGCTGCTGAGCTACATCCCCAGCGCCATAAACTTTCTAAAAGAATCATTCATTACTCATAATGATCTTTGTCTTTTTGCAGGCCATGACTGTTCAATTAGATTATGGAATTTAGACAGCAAGACATGTGTGCAAGAAATAACTGCTCATAGGAAGAAATTGGATGAATCAATTTATGATGTTGCTTTCCATCCATCAAAAGCATATATTGCCAGTGCAGGAGCTGATGCTCTTGCCAAAGTATTTGTGTGAATCAACAAAACTATCATCATGACAAAAGATTTGTGTGGACAAAAGGAGGGTCTGCATCACTGCCAACGAAAAGGTTACTGGATATGACACTACATGGGATCTGCCTGTCAAGGCATTTGGGACAGGCATAAATTAGTGGAAATCACATCTTAATGTTAGGCCCATTGACTTAATTGTAATTACTGTACTTTGTGGGACAAAAAGAAAAAGGACTCCAGTATTTGTACTGGATATGAACTGAGCATATATTTGGTTTTTTTAGGTGTGTTTAAGTCAATGTGGAGTCTGATCTTACAAAGACTTTTTTTTTCTTTATTTTTTTGAACTCTGTGTGCTGCCTTAGGGTTAGGAATGTGGTGCTCTTGTGGGGGGAAGTGAGCTCCAAGAGTAGCTTTTTTTCATCTCTTAGTAATCTTATGTTTATCAGTTGAATGCCACAGATTCCCCTTTAAACTTATTTTGCTTTAAAAAAAAAAAAAAGAAAATTTAACTTAAAATATTTTAGCATTAGTTGCACAAAATGTTTGGATAAAATTCTAGTTTTTATAAGTCTTTTTATATATTTCGCCTGTCACAACAGTGCTCAAGATTGAAGTTTTTCTGCATTATACAGCCCTAAAACTGATCTTACTGACCAGCCACCCATAACCACTTTCTTTTCTTTTTTTGCCTAATACAGCTCAGTTAAGTCCTTCATAAAGATGCTAAATCTCCTTCATCATCACATAAATCATGAATCAAGGACTGTTAAGTGTATTAAAATGAAGCAGTGGGGTTTAGTACTCCAAATGAACTCTTTAAAAAAACTAATCTTGGCATCCTATCACTATGTGATATTTTGTACATCTTACTGTATTTACAAGTTTATTTATCAAGGATTATCCATCTTGCTAATGGCCTATTATTTATTTCACTTTTTGTTGGTCTTTATATCCTTTTATTAATGTGCTAAAGAAACCTGTATATCTATTTTGGGATTCTTTGAATAGTCTAAAATAGACTAAAAATGGAATATTTTATAGTTTAAGTTACAAATCCAAGGTGTTTTCCACTAAGATACTTATCATGGTTTACCATGATTCCAAACAAAATTATCTTGTTTAAAAATATTTGAAATAAAATTTTATTTGCATTACAAATAGGGTACAAAAATAGTTGAATCAGGATACAGAATCTGCTGTTTGGACTAGTTTTCCCTGTTTTATTTTTTAGATGTGCTTAATTTTATGGTGTAATTAAAGATTTTGTTTGTGTAATGCATGGTTAAGACAATAAAGTATTTTTTCTAGTCTTCCAAAAAACTTTTCTGATCAGTTTGCGAGTTTTGATGAGTTTTGTAAGGTTTTTGTTTTACAAACTATGAATCAGCAAATTTTTAAGATTGTACCACAACACAAAAAGTACAGCTGTTGAAAATAATGTATATAAAATGCATATAATAAATATTAAATTGTGTACCTGTATGTTACTGTTGGCCACATCATTTTATGTTGAATAATAAAGTGCAATATTCTCCATAATTAAACTAGGGCAAGGAGATGATTTCTTAGTCCTTCATTTTTACGCTTTTTAAAAAACATGTTACACTGCTTGTTGGTATTCTAGTAAAATTAGAACAGTAACAGTGTATTCACCCCTGATGGCAAGTCTTTAAAAATTATAAAATGTTAATCCATTCAGAGTAACTTTTAAAACAGTTTTAATAACTTGTTTAGACATTATTACTTTATTAGATCTGAATTTCAGTTGTCCTATTTAGCCATTTTTATTTTTGTAAAGTTAAGCAAAGAGTAAACTGCATTATCCGTTAGTTTAAATAAAATGTCCTTATAAACAAGGTTAGGTATTACTATCCTAAAATTTCTTACTTTCACAGGCCATATCCTTTTTCTTTGAATGCGGCTACAAATGGAATTAGAGGTGGGAGGGGCGCTAGAAAACTTTACATATGAGTTCTGTTTGAATTCCTGCTACAAAAATTAAATAACGTTGTTCAACGAGACACATGGCAGTTCTGGTTATTGCTGATGAAACACTAAGACTCTTCAAAACATTTTTTTTTTTTTTTTTTGAGACGGGTCTCGCTTGGTAGTTCAGGCTTTCCCTGAGCTCACCCTGTACCCTAGGTGAGCGGGGAATTCACAGCCGTCCAGCCTCTGCCTCCGAGTGCTGGGATTACAGGCTTGAGCCACCACACCCAGCATTGTGGTGTGTGGTACTGATTGCTGCTGGGCGTGAGTCACCACACCTGGTATTGTTGTATGTGGCTACCACCAGGGATCAAACTCAAGCTCTTCCGCTTGCAAGGCAGCCACTGGAACCACTTAGCTAAATCCCCAGCCCTCTTCAAAAGTTTCTAGGAACAGTTGTTATTTGTTTTCTGAACTGAACATCCCACTGATCATCAAAGGGGTTTCCCCTACTTGCTCTTCCAAATCTATTGTTTCTGGCAGCCATTCCAACCCTTTACATTAATCTCTTTGGGTTAGGTATTTAGTATATATGGATTAGCATGCATGATTATTTTTCTCTTAATCTACTTAAGTTGTATTTTTCTTTATAGTATTAAATATTTGGATGAGTGTAAAGGATCCAAAAAGAATGTCTTATTTAATTTTGTGCTTCCATTTGGGATGGAAAATAATGTAGATTAACTAAATTGGAAGACTTCATGCATAAGATTTAAGGATATTATACAACAGTAATATTTTTTTTTAAACGTAAGATGCTGCTGCTGCGTATGTTTGTTTTATTTTTAAAAGATAGTCTCACCATTTAGTTTAGGCTAGTATGAACTATGTATCCCAGCCAGGCCTTGAATTTTTCAGTCCCTCCCACCACAGCTTCCTGGGTACCAGGGTTACAGGCATACAGTGTCTAGCTTCATACTATTTTTCTTTATATCACACTATTACCTAATGAAAACTAGTATCACATTTAATGTATTAAAATTGTAAATGAGCTCATATATTTGAATTTAGGCACGTCTGCTTCGGTCAAATTGTCCACTGTTTAAAAAGTTTTTCTCTGTTGGCACTTTATCTTGACTGTTTTACAGGGATTTACAGTAACCTGAAGTTCTGATTTTTTTCTTGCTACTGTAAAAGTCAGCAAAAGTATTAGCCTTGGTTTTCCCAGAATTCTGTCTTCTGTAGAATTAAATAGGAAAAAGAAGGTATTTAAAAGAACTAATGACTTGGAAGTATTAAGCTTTTGTAAAAAAAAAAAGAATAGTATTTCACTCTTGTCATTCCAGCCCATAGGAGACTGAGGTAAGAAGCCTGCTGCTAATTCAAGGCCAGCTTGAGCTACATTGTGAATTCAAGGCCAGCCTGGACAATAGAGCAAGACCCTGGTCAACAGACTGTTAATTTTGTAGTCCTGGCTGTGAAAGTCATACGTACTGGGGGGAAAACAAGTTAAACCCATTTTTGCTCATGAAAAAAATCAACATTTGCAACCTTTTATTAATGGAAAAGAGGAAAGTTGCTGTCATTGACATTTAATTTTTTTTTTTTTTTTTTTTCGGTTTTTTGAGACAGGGTCTCGCTTTGTGGTTCAGGCTGGCCCTGAGCTCAGCCTCCAACTCACATCACAATCCTCCTGCCTCTGCCTCCCGAGTGCTGGGAATACAGGCGTGAGCCACCACGCCCGGCACTGTGGTATGTGGTACTGGTTGCTGCTGGGTGTGGGTCTCCACACCCATTATTGTTATGTGGTTACCGGGGAATCGAACCCGGGTCCTTGCGCTTGCGAGACAGGCGCCGGAACCACTGAGCTAACTCCCCGGCCCGACATTTAATTTTTTAAAGTTCTGTCTCTTCCCATACATGTCTTTATTTCTTAATGGTTAAATCCATATATAAGACAGTCTGGAAATGGAAGCACCTGGCATTCATGTCGTAATTCAAGACTATATAAGTTAAAACAAATTCCGGTTGTAACCCAGGTTGTCCCTATATCCAGTTGTAACCTGAATGTCCACCGTACTGATTTTAGTACAGCTGTGGTTGTAAAGTTTCAGTTATAAGCAGTATGTGCTCAAAGTGAGGTAAGGTGCACAGGTGGGTGAGGGGAGGGACAAAGACAGGCAAGTTGGAGAGAGAGGGAGCACATCTGGTGGGAGCTCTAGATTAACCCGTATTGGGGAGTTTTGGTGTTCTACTTTACTTGAACCTCACAAACACGCTTAACGGAGTACTAGTTACAAAGCATTTCTCAACACAAATACAAACATATTGTGGTGCCTAATATAATGCCTGCATATAATATACCAAAACAGTGGACATTTAGTAAGTAAATGGTTTATTTTGGGGTTTTTTTGGTTCCAGGGCTTGACCTTGTGATCTCATGCTTGTGGTGCAGGTGCAGGAACCACTGAGCTAAATCCCCAGCACAGCTTAGTAAATAAAAGATATTTAGTAGTATTATGATTTTTAAAAAGTAATTCAGACTGGTCTATGTACCATAGTACAGAATTATATCATACAGAAAGAAATACTACAGTAATGAAAGTAACACAGTGTAGAGTAAGTCATTAGCAATTTTATTGATTCTTCAAACTACAATATTTTCTCTATACTTCTGCTATTTGAATCTCTTCAAAATCCTTATTATCTCCTCAGTCCTTGAGTGGCTACTTTAGAGTACAAGCCAATCTGTACACATATAAAAGTAAGGATATAAATAGAAAAATACCTGGGAGTCCCATATTCTTTTGTCTGTTTTCATTTATCAGTTATGAAAATACACAAAGTTTGATCCTCATTTCCTTTCCATCTCGCCCATATAATTTAGTGTGTAAAATAATAGTTATCATTGGTTTTAAAACATTAATTTGGGTCATGTTATTTATACTTGAACCTTGCTCGTTTTCCTTATACAGTTAGTCCACAGAGTTATAAAGAACATTTCTTTTGGTCTAAATATCAAATTCTTTCACTGAGCTGTGGCACTTGCTTATCTGTTCATTATATAAGTGTAGATTCTAACCCATGATACCCTTTCCTGAGTTTCTAAGGCCATGATTATGAAGCCTCAGTCAAATGTCTTTAAGTTGTAATTGGTAGTAGCTTTAAATGAATGCTTATTTACTTAAAATAGCTATTGACATGTTTAATGTAGCTGATCCTAGTAATGCTATAGTGTTTTAGTATTATAAGAATACGATTTATACATTAGATCTTGCATTTTTTTGGTTCAGTTATCAAAATACCAGTTATTGTTGGGATTCTAAGAAATCTCTACAAATGCCTCTAATAATGTCAGAGACAATTGGTTCCAATCCTGTGAACTCTCGTGTGAAGAATGCATGTGACTCCTTCGGTTTAGAGGCCATATCTTTCAGATCATCCAGAGGTGCCCAAGCCACACCAACAGAGAAAATGGTGATACCTACAAGAGAAGTATTTTTAAATTAATCAAACAAATCCAACTTATGTATAGAATTTATATATATATATATATATGTATATGTATGTGTGTGATATATATATATGTATGTATGTATGTATGTATCTCACATACATTAGTACACAGTTGCCAAGAGAACTGCCTGTAATTTCTGAAAAACTGAAATTCCCTATACTGCATTCCTGGTTAAGTTTTTATAGTCATTCTGTTCAGAGGTGGAACCAGTTTGGTCAGAACCAGAAGTCTCTTTGCCATCAGTATAATTCACCATATTAATAGACTAGTATTGATCACTAATACCAAAAAAAAAACAAAAAACAAAAAAAACTTTGCTTACAACAGAATTCACTTAGTAAGCTACGAATAGAAACTTTGTCACCCTAACACACAGTGCCTTTAAAAAAAAAAATCCTACAGAAAAGATGGTTAAAAAAAGGAACGATCAGAATTTCCCCTTTGAGATTGGCATGAGAAAGGACCGCCTGAGACTCATCCCTACATAAACACTACTGAAGTCCTAGCCAGTGCTAAAACAAGAATGATACAGAAGAGTAAGTGGTGAAAGTTTTCAAAGGTCACATTGTCTGGGGAATGGTGTCTAGTCTGCTGTGGAAAATGTAACTTCTTCCATTTCAGTGACTTGTCTTCACAGTGTTTTTATAGTTACTTTGAAAACTTAATCAGAATTTGATTGTCTTTAATTCTAAAGAGGGATCTATATGAATCTGGAATAATTTCTATTTCATTTGAGCATTCTATCTGCATTTTCTTGAGTCACTAGAATTTTATTATAATGGTACATTTTGATTAGATTGATAAGTAGATTCACACCGATCACAATTTACATCAGTCCTAACTACAGACGTACTGGTTCAGTAGATTCTTTCGGGAGATTTCCGACTATCTTCTGTTAGATGATAGTCCCCGTAATATCTTGAATTTCTGAAAAAGCCACTTTCCTATTCCTGGTTTTATTGCCTTTTTAGTGGCATGGAGTGCTCAGATGATGTAAAGCAGGGTTAGAGGATGTTAAACCTACTTGAAACATTTTCTGGCTGATCACCACCAAATAATCATCTCTCCTCACTACCACTTCCAGACAAACAGTACTCTTCCCCTCAGTTTTTCTCACTTGTTTGGAATTCTAGCATCTAATTCAGATTGTTAGATCAGCCCCAGTTATAATTATTTTTAAGAAATTGTGATCAAGCCTGAAAGTCCTACTGTTTTCTTGCTTTCATGACTTTCATTAAGATAATTTCATGAAACTTACAGTGTAGCCTAGCCTCCCTATTCATACGGTGACTTTTTAGTAGGCTTTAGATGACATAAAACTGTGCTACCATAAACTAGTTTAGTTAGCTATGTTTGAAAGTGGTAGCAGATAGGTATGTCTTCACTTGAATACAAGTTTGTTGCTAATATGTAAAATAACTTTATAAGTCAGATGTACAGTTTAAATTGCCTATAGCAGATCTTAAGGTACAGTGAGTGGTACTTTGGTCAACAAACACGTATTTGGCAGAACTTTGTTTTTGTTTGTAAACTCTGCATCAGGTGACAAACATGACCGTGACCATCTTTTCCAAAATCATAGAGCAAAGCTCATTAACAGAAGTACTACTGTATTTTATCAATATTTATAAAAGTGTATAATATACATGAGAGGTCTTGATGTATGGAAATGAAACAAAGTCATTTGGCAAAGGAATATCTAGAAATGCAAGGTCATGGATTCTTCTGTGTTACTGAGTTATTTCCCCCAAAAGGGAATCTTTCTGCTGTTTTATTTGATTTCAGCACATACTAAGGTTGGGGTGAAGAAGAAATTTTATACCCTTTTAAAATAAGGAGGAAAAAAAATAGGAAAAGTTTTAATGGGATAGGATTTGACTTTTATTGGAGACTACCATCTTACAAAACTCATGTCAGACTAATACCTACTAAAACAGGTTGGGACAAATATAATCAAATGGTGTAGGCTGGGCCTGTCGCTCAGTGGTGCTGTTTCTTGTGGTATATTCCAATTGGAGCTAAACATAAGGACCAGAAATGTAAATTTTCAACACATGATGGTTGAGAAAAGGAATCCCCAAAGTGGTAGTGGTGTTTATTGATGGCTGGCCTTCTGATGACACTGAGGAAGCAGGAATTGTGGCCAGAGAGTTTGGAGTCAATGTATTCATAGTTTCTGTGGCCAAGCCTTTCCCTGAAGAACTGGGGATGGTTCAGGATGTTGCATTTGTTGACAAGGTAAGGTGCTGAAGGAGTCAGTGGATTATTATTATTATTTCAATCCTTGCTACTTAATAGCCGTGTCATTGTAGGGAAGTTTGTTCATTTGCACAGTGAGATGAATAGGATGGCTCTCTCATGTCAGCTCATGTTGCCTTACAGCTCTGAGGACAGACTGCCACACTATAGGTGTGTGTTAAAGTAAGTGATTAACTTTGTATTTACTCCAAAAACTCGTAGACCCCCTTCTCAGACCCAATCACATAAAGGAAAAGGACCTCACCTGCATCATGCGCTGCAGCAGCAGGGCCTCGGACGTCATCGTAGGACTGCCCATCAGTGATGATCACCAAGAAGTTCTTGTTGGGACTATCCCTTACAGGACCAAACACATTTCTAACAGTAAAGGAAATGGCATCACCAGTAGCTGTTCCTCCACTCATATAACGGATGCTCCTGATAACAGCTAGGACATTCTCTTTGGTACTGTAGTCAGTGAAACTGAACTCTGTGCGCTGATCATAAGTGAACTGCACAGCAGCTATCTTGGCACCAATGTCTGAGATTTCAAAAGTCTTAGCTATGTTGGAAACAAATTCAAGCATGAGGCGGAAATTACTGTCCCCAACACTGCTGGAACCATCAATTAGGAAGGCAATGTTCACCGAGTTATAACAGGTCTTGCTGCACATCATTTGCTCATGAGAGCAGAGCTTCTGTACCAGCGGCTTTACATACTTTGTGGTGCCAAACCAGTTAGGCATGTGGTAAGAGAAGAAGCCATTATTCCGACAGACAGCCTGATGAGGAAGATAAATACAAGACACTTAAAGGGGCCGGATATTTAGCTCAAATGGTACCATGCCTACCTTGGAAGCACAAGGGCCCAAGTTCAATCCCTGATACCCCCAAAAAAGAATAAAAAAGACACTCGAAAAGATCAAAAGTGTTTCTTCTGAAATTGTGAAGACATTAAATCTTGAATGTTCAATGTTGATCTACATAAGGGTCAGTCAGCACTATGCTTAGAGGTCCAAAGTTTAATCAGTGTCATCATAACCAAAGATACTCCTTCAGCACCTTACCTTGTCAACAAATGCAACATCCTGAACCATCCCCAGTTCTTCAGGGATAGGCTTGGCCACAGAAACTATGAATACATTGACTCCAAACTCTCTGGCCACAATTCCTGCTTCCTCAATGTCATCAGAAGGCCAGCCATCAATAAACACCACTACCACTTTGGGGATTCCTTTTCTCATTCCTGTCTCTGCTGTGAAGAATTTCTGAGCAGTATGCTTCAAAGCTTTTCCTAGGTTTGAAAATGAAGCAGACCATCATTGAACAATTAAATGTCATTTGTTTCCCTGGAGCAATTTGGCACCATTAAGAATTTAACTTATATGGAACTTGATTGAGTCTTTAACAGATAACATCAGTTGGGAAAGTTTATCTTTTAGGGTCCTCAACTTATCTACAACTACTTCCACTTCTCAGAAACTTCACATTTCCTTAATCCTCCATCATTCACCAGTCAGAAACAGAACTGACCCTAACCTGTCATGTGCTCTCCTGTGTCATGGTGACTGATGAGTACCTCTGAGGACTCAGAACAGGAAGTCTCCTCAGAGGGTCACTTGTGCTACTCTAATTTCTGCCATATCTGCATTCACTATAGTCTTTCATCTTGGCTGCTTTTTAGTGTTCTAAACACGTGTTTCTCTAAATGATCTCTGGTCTGTTCAATGTAAAGATTATATATCACAATAGTTTCATTTTTAAAAAGTTATCAATTATCTCCTTAGTATATTTTCCATTATAAATTGAATGTTTATCGTAGGTGATCAAATGCAGACCTAGCCATAATTTCAATGCCAAGAGGAAGAGTTTCACATCTGCTTATACAAAAAGACATAATACTATTTTATATGTCTCATCAGTAATAACCCTCAACTGTATTGGCCAAAGTTTACTTACCTGTATTGGAATTACCCCCTCTGAAACCTACTTCCTTTATGGCAAACAAAACATCTTTGGCTGATGTAAAGTTTTTCAAGTAAAATTCTATTTTTGGATGTTCACTATAATTTAAGAAAATAAAAGTTATCCAGGGAGTATCAGAAAGGCAATATAAGCAACATTAGCTGTTTACAAAAAGCTTTTAAACCGACAACACTCAAGTTTCATTTTTAATCATACAAGATCTAGTTAACTAAGGCATCACGTCCTTACCTAAGAAATGCAACATGTACTTGCTACACTGAGTTTATTATATCCCGGGTAGTAGGGTACATGTATCACCTCTTTCTATCATGTAGTTCATCTACAAATTACCTTGTACATTCTATCATGTACCTCATGTACAAATCACCTTGACTATATTAATAAAACAGGCTCACAGCACCTAAAGTCAGTGATGGCAAATCTTTTAGAGCTTTCAGTGATAAATAGCTGGCGGTGGCACACGTGCTCTAGATTTGCTACCACTGACCTACATTATCTGCTCAGTAAAACACCTGGATTGTACGGCTCCAAAGTCCATGCCTAAACATGATCCATAGCACCTGAAATCCATGTTGGCCCAGTGCCCAGGTTAGTGGAAGGCTGCAGAGTTGGAATGAAGATATCTGGGAGGAAGCTGGTTGTCACGGTCTGCTGCAGTGAGGGGCACTGGGCACACTGAGCAGCTTGAGTCTCTGATCAGAAGTATAAATTTGAATTATACTAAGGCCAAAACTATGAAATGGAAAAAGTTATAGGGATATGGATATTAAATTTTTCTTATACATCTACCAGTCTTAATTTTATTCATAGGAGGTTTACTATTAACTGGGTGTGGTGGTGTCCACCTGTATCTACTCCTATCTACTTGGGAAACTGAGGACTGATTGAATATAAAAATTCAGGGCCTGCCGGGGCAACACAATAAGACCCTTTAAAAAGAGAATATATATGTTCTTATACATGTATGTATATAAAATGGAAAGTACTACAGGGGACTTGCCTCATGGGCTGTTACAATGCACAATAAAGCTATAATCAACAAAAAAGAGTATAGAGAAGCCATGTGTAATGGTACACCCCATACATCACAGCACTTGGAACATTTGAGGCAAGAGGATTGCTACATGTTAAAGGGCAGCCTGGGCTACACAGCAAACCCTGCCTCAAACAAAAAACAGTACAGAGAGGATAGAAAAGTTAGCATAAAGCCAGGTATGGTGGCATATTCCTGTTATCTCAGCACTCGGAAGGCTGAGGCAGGAGGATCACCCAGGCGTTAAAGGCCAACTTGAAGTACATGAGGAGACCGTACGTCAAAAGAAAAAAAAAAAAACATGAAGCTGGGCATGGTAGTACATGTCTATAATCCCAGCTACATAAGTAGCTGAGACAGAAGGATTACAAGTTCAAGGTCAGTCTGGCAACTTAGAGAAATCCTATTTTAAAAATTTAGCCTATAGATCAGAGAAATAAGACCTGTATAAAAATGCTACTACAGGGCTGGGAATATACCTTCCTAGAATACTTGAGGCCTTAGGTTCAATCCTTGGCACCAAACACAAAAAGAAATAAGAGTAAAGTGAAGAATAGATAGTTAAATCACACACACACACACACACACACACACACACACACACACACACACACACACCTCTTAGGAGCACAGTCAGTTGTAAAACAAAACAAGTGAAGTATAAATTAATGTTTGTGATAGTTTTGGTGACTGCTTGTACACTTTTCCTAGTAGTTTAAAACTAGCTCATCTGTGCAATTTAATTATTTCAGAAACTTTAAAATTGTCAGAACCTCATATATAGGAATCTAGCTAATGAAATAATCAAACAAGCACAAAGGTGATACAAGGATCATGTCAGTGTAATGATGAAAAGCAACAGATAAATGGTTAAACTGCCATGCAAGGGAATATATGGTATGTTAGTTTTTGATAAATACTTGTGATGAGAAAAATCTCAAAATACTAAGGGATAAGAGGATACAAGACATTTATGGCCTTTAGAAAAGGAGAGGAACAGACATATCACTGCTTCCTTCACAAAGAGCTGGACACCTGCAGAGTAGGTGTGAGGGATTACGTGAGCAGCAGGACTTCTGCGTCTTCCTTCTCATCCTTAGGTGTCCAGCATACAGCTCTCTAAATCCTTTTACTGCAAAAGGAGGTCCTCAGATCTACTCAGGCTGCCCAGGTACTATTTTGAGATGCTGGAGATGCAACCTGAGACCGCACAGACACTACGCAAGCATCTGCCAAGGCTGTCTTAAATCTTACTTATCATTTGGAAATCCACCTTGTCCAAAGTGAAGTGAACCAAATGAAGTGAAGTACCAGAATGGACTAGATTGGGACATCAGTCACCTCTCCTTTTAACAAAGTTGGTACCTGGCTTGCACAAGGCCCACGTGCGGTCCTTCTGTTCCAATTCCCAGCATGAGTGCCACCTTCCCAACAAAATTCTTCTGTAAATTAAAGCGGCGCTGCCCAATATTAAAGCTCCCATCAATTAGAAATGCGATGTCAGCTTTACAGTCTGTGAATATTAAACAATTCCTCTTATTAGTCTCAGGCAAAGGCAAGGAAATGTGATTTTCATGAGTGGATATCCCATTCTTACCTTTATTGCCACTTTTCTTGTCAGGTGTTTTCTTCAGTCGTTTGCCTGAAAACAAAAGCAGCTCTTGGCATGAGCAACAGAAAGACATTTTTGGGGAGGGAGTAAAGGAGGATGAATTCAGAGACTGATATGCTAGGCAAGTACTCTATCATTAAGCTATATCCCTAATCCTTAAAAAAAAAATTTTTTTTTTGAGCCGGTTTTGCTGCCCAGGCTGGCTTTGAACTTGTAATCCTCTTGCCTCGGCCTCTCATGTAGCTGGGAGTGCAGGAGAAGAGCACAGACCTGGCTTGGAGTGTCTTTTCTTTTTCTCAGATCTGGGGATTGAACCTATGGCCATTGCACTGAGCTATACATTTCCCCTTTTTTGAGAGAGAAGCTTGCTTAGCTGTTAAAATAGCCTAGGCTAGGCTCAAACTCGAAACCTTCCTGCCTCCTCCTCTCGGTGTAGGATGTCAAAAAGGTATTAGAAGGGTCATTCTTAAAAAGATATTAAAAATTTCCACATGATTTTCTAGACTGCGAAAGCAGTGCCCCAACAAAGACATGACAGGACACGGGGCCGGGGAGTTAGCTCAGTGGTTCCGGCGCCTGTCTTGCAAGCGCAAGGGCCCGGGTTCGATCCCTGGAAACCACATAACAATACTGGGCATGGAGACTCACGCCCAGCAGCAATCAGTACCACATATCACAGTGCCAGGCGTGGTGGCTCACGCCTGTAATCCCAGCACTCAGGAGGCAAAGGCAGGAGGATTGCTGTGGTGTGAGTCTGAGGCTGAGCTCAGGGCCAGCCTGAACCACAAAGCGAGATCCTGTCTCAAAAAAAAAAAAAAGACAGGACAGGACAACAGAAGGCCTACATATTTGATATGCCTCTGACCTAAGACTTTAAAATCACAAACCCACAATGCATGCAAGATTGGGAACTCAAAACCTAAAGGTCTTCATTTCTTTGACTTTAAAAATGACCATAGGGGCCAGGGATTTAGCTCAGTGGTTCCAGCGCCTGTCTTGCAAGCACAAGGGCCCAGGTTGGATCCCCAGTTAACCACATACAACACTGGGAGTGGAGATTCAC
>PVIR01032074.1:0-18950 GCA_004026965.1 Petromus typicus
TGACAGCAAGGCAACAATGCTTATGTCTGTGCTGTGTTTTTCAAGAGAATGTGAGGATATAGTAGGTGCACTTTTATCACCAACCATCACTACAGCTGCAGAACTGTTCACACCTTTGAATGATAAATGTCAGGACATCTGAACTGGCCATTCTTTGTCAACATATGCACAGATGGAGAGGCTGTCATGACTACAGCTTTCTAGTTTCACCCTTGGGTCAAAGAGCCACAATCTGAATGTGATCCTCTAAATTGCCTTGCATTCAGAAATGCTGGCTACTCATAAGCTTATGACATTATAATTTATTTTCCAGAATGTGATTAAAATTATCAACATAAAGTACATGCCATTAATTCACATATTCTTTTGCAGCTATGTGAGGAGGTGGATACTGAACACATGTCTTCCCTTTTATACAGAAATGAAAAGACTTTCTGAAGTTAGGTCAGAGCTTTGGCAAAATGGGAGTCAACCCAGAGACCTTCTTTAAAAAAGAACATCAGACACCACTGGCAGCACATTTAATGGTCAGAGAATGGGATACAAAGCTCTCTAATTTATGTGAGATAGTCAACCTACTCAAGGACATAATCTTTCATTTCAGAGCAAAATGATAACTGGGTTCAAGGTATTAGATAAAGTGGCCACATTCAATGCCATGTTATAATTATGGGTATGATGAGTCAACATTTGGATTTCAATGTGTTTCAGATTTTGATACACAATTAGCCAAAGTCTTCTATTTCCTAGGGGTGCAAGAATCACTTCTCTTAACTTTAAAATTGTTCAGCATTATATGCAAATCACAAAAGCTGGACAAATCAATTTTGTTCTTATCTGGAGAGGATTAACTGCATGAGATCAGAGATGATGTTGGCCTTAAAAGCACACTTGAAACAATTTCAGATCTGTACATGTTCTGCACTGTGGTCAAGGCAGTTTATCCTGAGATTTCTACAAAAGCAGTGGAAAGCTTGCTTCCATTTGCAATATCCTATTCTGTTAAACAGGGTTTTCTGCAGGGGGAGCAAACCAAAATGAGATTACAGAGTAGCCTGGACATGAGCAGCATAATCTGGATGCCACTGTCTCCCAACACACCCAAATGAGAACATTTATTTTCAGGAAAACAAGCTGGACACTCCCACTGACTCTCTATCATGATGAGATAGATAGATAGGTAGACTACAGAGTAAATTAAAGTTCTCTACCTCCTCCAACGGAGAGGAAAAAGCCATGAGAAGAATGTAGCCCCTGGAAATGACCACATCACAGAAACTGACAAGATCACTTTGATGAATCTATGATTCATCACAAAGTTTTACTTATGTAAAATGGTCTATGGTCTATAATGTTTGACTAAAGTAAGAGAGGCAGACAAAGCAAAATTGGTGTTGGTGTGAAATCTTAATAGGGAACATGGTTCTATCTTTGGAAACAACTAGAGTCAATACTAAATCCAAAGATATCAAACTTTTTGGAGATAAATGAGTTGACAAATATCCTGGAATTATTTTGGAACCTGCATACTTCACTCAAAAGAAAAATAGTAAGGTATTTCATATATAAATTATTTTTAAATTGGAAGTTGGTAAATATCTTGGTCACTATTACTTAACATGAAGCCTTTTACTTCATTAGAATAAAAGTGTTATAAGACACTCCTTAGGGAAGTATAAATTCTCTTCTGAGAAGAATTATATTTTATTACAGGTAAGATACAAAATGACTTTAAAATTTAAAAAGTCATCCATTCTCTGTATGTGCATATAAAGGAGAGTACTTATGTTATATGTGACTAATGATGAAATTCCAGTTACTATTGAGAATAAATTATTACAATAAAAACTCTCATGTGTTAACACTTCATATTTATAGAATTGTCACAAAACTCTATGCACTACACTGAGTTTTCATTTAAATTTCTCAACAGTTTAGGAGAAAAGTATTACTGCTTTTTCTCCTTTTATAGATGGCTAAAGTAAATATATAAAAAGACTAAATGATTTGATATGAATAGTTTCCACTATAGAATGCGTACCAACTGAAATTTAGGATACTTGTTGAACATTATGGAGGTTACTTTTGAGATTAATAGTGCCAGAACAAAATAATCATGAAAATATGCAAAAACATTATAAAAGTAGCAATTTACTCAAAAATTCTACTGTAAAATATTATATTGTTTAAAGACAGATTTCATGTCATTTTATTCTACTCCATCAATGTGTGTGTGTGTGTGCGTGCGTGTATATATATATATATATATATATGACAAATATTTTATCTACAATGCTTTGAGATTATATAATGTATTTAGACAAAGTTTATTATCATATATTATGTAATGAATATGTACTTTAGTATTTGCAGAAGTTGCTCCTAACTTTAAAAGCTTGCCTTTCAAGGCACTTATAGCAGACATGTATGCAGTCTGTTCTGTCTGTTAAATAAAATATCAATTTGCTGAGTTAAAAAATAGTGAGACTACATCCAGAATTTTAATCATATTCTTTTAAATTCCAAAGCTCACAGCTTTGATCACATTTTATTCTTTAGTTGTACTAGTCAGCTTGACTGTCATTTAAAAATTTTCCCTTGTAAAAATAAAACCAAAATTATCAGTTTTTAGACATTCAAGGTTGAGCCATGAGACATTTTGGAAGTTTGACTTACACATTAAAAAAAAAATTAAAAACTTGGATTAGATTGATGAGGGAATTAAATTCTTAAACAGTTGCAGTTTTATAAAAGAGAAAGGAAAACAGAAAGGAAAGTAGAAAAATTTATTCTTTCAGCTCCTGCAAACCCACTAATACTTGTAAATTTGTTCTTTGGCAAGTAACTGGCAGTAAAGAGAATATAAATAACACTGATTCTTACCAATAGCAACCATAGTGGAGTCAGGATTCACTTCTGTCAGAATGCTGTTGATAATTTACCTGCAAATTGTGCAGACTATGTAAGAATTTATTTGTATATTGATCTCATAACATGTGAAAGTAAAGATTGACTTACATTGTTCCCAGTTTAATGTTCTATAATTTTTATGCATGTCAAAACTGAAGGAAGGGCAGGAAAGAAAATGACATACACAAAATATAAGAAAACAAATGGGCTAGTGAATTTATAATTACTTTCATGACTACCTCAGGGTGTAATGAAGAATTGCTGTGACTCTATTTTATAGAAATTTCAAAGTTTTCTGCTATGCTGAGCATTAGGGAGAAAATTATGCAAATGCCAGTTCCTACATTTACAAATCTATACAGGCTAATTAGCAATTAAATGGAAATTTTAATAAATGTTATGAATCAAGACTAATTGTATATTCTGTCAGCTGGCTGTGATGTGCAAAATGCCATTTCATACTTTCTCTCTATTACCCTGAATAATTGAGAATAAAGTGAGTGTGAATTGCATGACAGTTCCTCAGCACTTCAAAAACGTCAAGGAAATTCACAGTTCCTTTATATACTGTGAAACAATCAGTCAATTTTGCATGTTCATAGATATCATCATGAAACCAGCTGAAAGACAAAGTACGTCCTATTCTCAATTATATTACTGTAAAATCAGTATATTTTCTCAGAGAATAGAAAATCACACCTCAACTACATGTATATGTACCTATATTGAAATAATATGAAAATTTATTTAACCATAACAGATCACTCATTCCACACTATTTTATTTTTATGGTATTAGGAAACGGTGACCTTATTTGATGTACAGTTAACACCATGATGATTCTTTCCATTTTGTGGCTGAGCAATTCTTTTTAGTGAGAAGAAATGGTTCATCTAAATTTTGGCATCATTATCCTAACAGCTGTTACTCTTTAAAAAATTTCCTTCTTTTTAAAAAAAAACTTCAAAAATAGTCTTAGCATTTACTGTTTCATAACACAGGATTGGTATAATAAATAATCCAACTTACTAGATAAGGATTTTACTTAGAATCAAAAGAGAAAAATTGAAATCCAAATGTTTCCCACTCATGTCTTGTAAAATAATGAGTAGACTATGCAAATATGGAGTCATAATGAACTGACTGATAAAATGAGAATAGCAAGTTGCCTTTCAGAAGTTTTCTAAGAATTCCTTGGAATACTTTCTAAACAAAGTTTAGATTCTGAGTCACACATAACAATGAGAGTGTTAGTGTGCTGGTTCCAATACTTGTTTCATAGAATAAATTGAACTTATTATGACCAAGCACATACATGTAAGCTAGTGTGTCTCAAAAGGATAAAACATCATATCACCATTTATTTTCTATTTCTAGCGTGATTTGTTTTGGGGAAGTGTTTTTGGTTAAATTTCTGATAGGTTTCCCCAGGATGGAGAGTACTTGTGAATAATTGGTGCAGCTGCACAATCTCATTTGCTATATTAGAAAGATATCTTCGCATTATTCACATTTTAATTTTAAATTTATACTTGACACATGAAGTATCTCACCTCATCCTGTATTTTTTTCTATACATGTAGTAATGTAACCTATAAGTGGGCCATATAAACTCGTTGCAGTAGTAATAATTTAAATTTGTCATTATTCTTATTTTACAAATCATATCATAAATATTAAAGATAAAAGCATTTAGTTGAATGATATATTTTCATTACCAATTTGATAGACATAACTTATCTTCATAATAGTATAAAAAGTATTAATACTCATAATTTAACATCTACAATGTTAATACAAAATTCCTTATACATTAAAATTGATTCTCTATTAGTACAAACAATGTAATGCTATTAATAAAAGGTGTATAAAAAGTTAAATACATAGTGCAAAATGGGTGAAAAGAATACACAGTTTTTCAGAGGCAACCCAGACAGCTAGGGAAACATTACTTCTAGTGACTTTATCACAGGGTGTTATCCTCTGATCACTGCACTGAGTAAAATGGATCTGTTCTTACCAGAGAAGATGAACATCGACCAATCTGATGAAGGATTGAACATTACACAAAGGTGAAGAGAGGGTAAACTGTGCTTCTCTGGGAGAGCTGGAACATCCATCTTCTGTGTACCTCAGCCAGAGCTTGTCGGTTTCCTGGCTTTTGAACACAGACTGGATGACTCAACTGGGTTTCCCAGTCTCCTAGTTTACAGGCAGCAGACTTTAGGACTTCTTGGTCTCCATAATTATATGATCCAGTTTCCATAATAAAGAATACAGTAATAAAGTAGATATGTGTACACATATGGGCACTGTGTCTATCACGATGTAAATTTAGTCGTGTGTGTGTGTGTGTGTGTGTGTGTGTGTGTGTGTGTGTGCGCGCATGCGTGTGTGGGTATTTTTTTTAAATCTGTTTCTCTAGAGAACTCTGACCAAACAATACGACTATTAAAATCTTTTCTTAGACAACTTACCAGAAAGTTCCCAATGAAATTCACTATTTTTATGTGAATTTTTATGATGATCCTTCCTACAATCTAACAGTGTCAGTGTGTGACCAAGATCATGTGGCATAGCTGAAGAAGCATCGGTCAGGCTGCTGTGGATTCTGAGTCCTGGATGAGCGAACTGCTTGATTACAAGTATATGCAGGTAACAGAACACAATGATCTTTGCTGCGAGAACTGTGGGCCACAGGCCATAGTCTCATCACCTTGCTAGCTCAGTTAAATGAGCTAATGCCTTCCGACTGCCACATTGGCTGGTGCGTGCAATTCGGCAAGTGTCTGAAAGGTAGAAACACCCTGCTCATGCACTTCTGAATTCTTTTTTTTTAAAATATATCTTTATTGGTACATTAAATATACACATCATGATTGCACTCCATAATGGGGATTTGTACCAGTATAAGACACAACTTAATTCTCATTTTTTCCCATAGCCCTACCCACCCTACCACCCCCCCATATACATAAAATTTGTTTCCTTACTTTATGAGAAGGTGTGAATGTTAATCATTGATTTAATCTGTCAAACTTTTAAATAATTTGCTATACAGTCTAGACATTTAAGGATCCATCTTTAAAATTCTTCAAATATTATGAAACAATTCTTTTATAAAAGTCTAAGGTTCTACATAATGTATTGTATTATTTCTTGGATTACCTGAAGACAGGTTTGCAAATGATATGTGGTGTTATCTTTATTTAAGAAACATGATTACTAATTTGAGATTTATTAAAATTTGGAAACATTTTTACAAATTTTTATTTGTGAAAAATTGATCTTTCAATCAAAATTCCCAAGGTTGTGGCATTTTTATTTTTGTTCTTATTTTACTGGATCATTTTCATATATTGTATATTTCACTGATTGACAGTCTCATTACTTTTGACATTATAAAAATGTATACGGTAAACAGTTCTTAATAGTTTTCTATTTTTAGTGGAATGGAACTCTACGGAATTTTTAAAAACCAAGTGAATGAAAATTTAGAATTGTAAAATGACTCTAAAACGAAAAAAAGTTACTCAATTATTATGCTGTTGCATACCTCCTAATACACTTTTAAGTACATTTTTTAAAAATACTGTCTGTTTAAATTCATCTTTACTTATGATACTTAAACTATATAATTTGGTTTACTCTATAAATTACATTAGTATTTCTGTTTGTTTTGCTGTATTTTAAAGTATAATAAAATATAAGTTAAAGATTTCCACTCTTATTAAGGAGTGCAATTACTTTGTGTCAACAAGATTGAAAAATCATTTACTTAATAGAAATGAACCAGTGATGCTATTGTGTTGTCCTTCATTTTAAATCATGGACTATTCTGCAATTCAAATGGAATATATCACTTTAGATATTAAAAATTGATTTAGAAACATAATTTTTATTCAAGTTAAATAAAGTAAAATTATTTTTGTTAAACCTTAATATTAAGAAGAAGATGGAATTTTAAATAGAATGAAATATTATATTGAACTTACTTTATAAAAAAATTTAAGGAGTGATATATTAAGCCTTAGTAGAGATATGGAATCAAGGATGCCTTAACCTTCATAGTGGCCATATGGTGTCATCAATTTCTAATAAGATTTAAAGTCTACTAGTATAAATGAAATAGTCTTATTCATTGTCCTTTGATAAGGACACTTATGCAGATAAATGTCTTCATTAAAATATTTTATAATGTAAAAATAATGCATCAATTAAAATGCCTATCAACAAAAAATTAATCAACAGTAAGTAAAATACATTTATATAAAGAAATTTTGTCTCCAAAATAAATGGAATAAACTGAAATTTCCAAGTCTGTGTAACTGATTTTTGAAACCACAGTGTGAATCAAACAACAAGCTGTGAAAAATTGCAGAATATAATTCTATACATTAAAACTTCAAAAAATAGTAGAAAACAATAATAATAACAGCTGGTATTTTTTATAGATTAAGCAAAGTAATCACAAACACAAATATAAAGATTTTTATTGTGTGGTAAATAAATCCTTATGGGGAGAAAAAATATTCCAATGTTGCTGATAATGAGATATTTCTCATGTAGTGTGTAATGTGTGTATGGACAGCCCCTCTACATTTTTATGTACAAATTGAATTGGACACACATTCATGTAGACATGTATTTTTTTCTGTTGAGACAGTACACAGAATTTTACCAAATACATTTTAGAATAATTACTTGCAAGTAACATGGAGTAGAACACAATAGAATTTATTTTGGGAAGTAATCCACTAAATAAAGCCATTAATATATGCCTGTTGTTAATAAATAGAAATTTCAGAATTCAAAACATGAAGTATTACTTAAAAGAAAGTAGATATTAAAAATGTTAAAATGAAAATCACATTTCAAATTGCTTTGGTAACACAAAAATCTACCCATTATAATGGTAACACAACAAATAGACTTCAGGAAAAACCAACACAGTATTAGGTTACGTTTGACAATGATTAGAGCAAGTTGACTTATATGACTTCACTGAGGAAGGACTCCTCTTTAAGTTGAAAGAAATTGACAGAAAGTGAGAATAGGTAAGTAGGAAAAGAATACTACAAAATACCTAGGAATAAGTATGTATTTAATATATAGGAGAATGAAAGAAAATTTACTTACTGTAACAATTTTATGTGTATAATGTTTAAATTTATTTTTAATCATGAAATGTTAATGATAATTCATTTAGAAAGTAGAGAAAATGGAGGAGATTCTGACTGAAAGTATCAACTCAAAAAAATTACAGTGTGGCAGTTGAATCTAAAGTCAACAAACTGTCAGACTCACTAAAGAAGATGCTGGCCTTCTGTATCACTAGAGCATGAAATTATTTGTCCTGCTTATATTTTTCTATAATTCTTACTGCATCCTAAGACAAGATCATACATGAATATGAATGTAATAAAAGGGTCACACAGGACATACATCTTTTCTTTAGGAGTATAAATCACCAATACAAGTAGAAGCACTATTAGTATTCTTCTACATTAAACAATGCACCACTATTTTTATGGTTAATATGCTATTATAGTCACAGGCCATAAAACACAACCACACTTACTGGGAGAATTATGGTTCTGTCCAAAACCTTGAAATAAAAATGGCATATTGGGAGAAGTCCTTGAATTAGATCACTTCAAGTCTGTCAAAGATTTTAAAATATTTGATTTAGAATCTTTTCCCAAAAGCCTAATTTTAACTATTTAAATTAATATAGTCTCACTTATCTATACAATATCCATTACTCTGCAGTTTCAGTAGGCCATTTGACTTGAGCATCACCATGGAAAGAGTAAAGTGATGGAAAATTGAATTCGTCAAACCCTGTGATTCTAAAGGGAGCCATTCATACATACTTTCTAAGACCAAATCAACTACACATGTGTCTAATATGCCTGAGCAAAGCTACGTGGTATTAATATTTCTTATATTTCTTGATCTACTGTTAAAGATAAGAATGTATTATAATTATTCACTAATGTTTATTGCAAAAAAATAATGGATGTACATACATTCATGATTGTTGTCTTCGGCATCGGGGTGGAATGCGGTGAGGATCATGTTCGGAGGCCCAGACCAGAAAGGTGAAAGGTGAGCGCGCAGAGTCACCAGGCAGACTCCTGGGCGCATTTCGAGAACTGTTCCGGCTTTAATGCAAAATACAGTCACTTTTATATTAAATGGCAGAGGTCATAAACATACGAGTGGGGATGGTCCCGGATTGGGTGAAGCATGCACAGGGGCGGGTCGTTGTAGATTGATTAAAGAGGTAGTAGTGGTTTGGCAGAGGGTGGAGTCACGATCACACTAGCCGTGTTAAACTCTAGCCCAGCCAGCCTGGCTTTTGCCTTCACATGGTTTCATCTATCTTCTCTTCCTTCCCCTGTCTCCTCTTTTCTTTGTTTTTCACCTTCCATAATATTCTTTATTCTATTTTCAGATTGATTATTTATGTGTGTGTGTATATATATTTTTTGTTGTTTGTTTGTTTATTTATTTATTTTTTATCTCTCCCTGTGAGAAAAAGAGTTATAACAGAGGATTAAAAGTTCACAATTACAAGGAGCAAAATGTTTATCAACAGTTACAGAATACAGTTATAGGAAATGAATATAAGAATACAACTAGAGAAGCAAGAGTACCTGCATTTCTGAAGAATGAATTACTCCCAGAGTAAAATTTGGCAGTTTTTATAAGGGAATGAACATTTGCAAACAGGTCTAAATTGGCAAATGTAGGCATCTTGGATTTGAATTTTCCAGGGCATCCTGTTACTTCCTGTTTGGCCTTGAGCATCTGGGTTGAAACTAAACCTGCACATCAAAGTTTACCTGGACAAAGTCATTTCTCTCTCACCACAACTTGATTTTATATACCAATGCCCATCCATGCATATTAACTCCTAAACAAAGAGGGGAGGCTAATTGGGATGAGTGGGTTGTGGAGTGGGTTTTGGATTTGTTTTTAGCTTGTGGTTCATTCTAGTCCATATAAGTAGTTTAGGTAGTGACAAGGATGTTAAGTTTCTAAACACTTAGCATTGGGCCTGGTGGCTCATGGCTGTAATCTCAGCAATTGAGAGGCAGAGGCAGAAGGACTGCTGAGTTTGAAGCTCTCCTGGGCTACATAGGAGCTCAGACCAACCTGAACTACAAAGTGGGACCCTCTCTCAAAAAAATAAGATTCTAAGCACTGAAATTTCTCTGCTGACTCAATCTTACCCAGGACTTACATATTGGATGGTCATGAGGGACTTCCAAATGATTCCTTCTATTTCTTGTTTGACTACATTATTTCTTTCAGATAAATGCTGCTTCCAAATTTTTCATAAATGTTTTTTAAGTACATTTTCATATAAATCTCTTCATATAATTAGCAATTTGATAATTAAAATGATCCTAAGTATTAAATTCATTTTACCCTTCAACTCTTACATCCGATTTTATTGAGATAGTCTTTAAATCTAAAGTGCAATGTAACAATACATAGGAGATTTCATAGATTTATCTGTGGATGTAATTATTATAAAAAGAAGGAGAATATCATGTTTCCATCACTACAAATTATTACTTGTGCACCTTCCTATTCCAGATCTCTTTTAGGTATGTATCTAAATGTCCCTGGGAAGTCTCATGTGCTCATAGGTGGGGTTTTCAGGAGCTGACTGGATCTTGAGTGTCTGACACCCATGGATGGATTAGTCCCATAAAGCCCATGTCTGGCCTTACACAAGAAGACTGGGATCAGGTGTCAGTCAGGCTTATGAGTTGCTGCTCTGAACTCCTGATCAGCAATTGTCTGAAATGACAGGCTCTCCACAGTGGCCAGCCAGCTAGCCATGCTCCTATCTTCTACCTCAATAGAACTAAATGTTTTGTCAAACATTATTCTGGATATTTCTGAGGTTGGAGTTGACTTAACTAACATTAGATCAGTGAATTTTGAATGAAACCGATTACATATTACTTTTCCCACATAAGTAGCTCTTTTTCTTTGTCATTTTCTTAATGTGCTGCTTTTTCTCATTGAATAACTTTGACACATTTGTTGAAAATCAATTGCTCATGTTGGGACTTGTTTCACTGGTCGGTATTCCTACTTGATGACAATACCCAATATCGTCATTAACATAGTAAAACTGCATATCTTCATATCAAGTAGCATAATTATATCATTTTCATCAATTTCTTCCTAAAATATTTAGGCTACGCTAGTTACATTTCATAATTACATAGCTATTAAATTTTTGTCTTACATCAAATATTTAGAATAATTTATGGAGATGTTATCTGAGTGTTTTAATCTGTAAATATAGAATATTGCATAATTCTATTTAAATCTCTTAGATTCATAAAATTTACATTTACTATTGCATACTGAATTATTGAATATTTTACAAAAGACATATTAAAATCTAAAATTTCAGGTGAAATTTTACTACTGCTGACTAACAAAACTGTACTAAATTTTAACTAACCTAATGTCACATAAGTTGTGTCAATTTAAAAATTATAATAAATTTTCATAAATAAATTATCATGAATTATTTATGATTTTATTTTGCATGACTATATCTTCTATGAATAAAAATATATTTTTTTATTTTCTTATTTTGCCTTATTTTAATAACTAAGTCACTTATGATGCTTGGGGTAGCGTTCAAAGTAACCTTATTCTCCATCAGTTTTTGTGACATATTTTTAAATGTAATCATTAAGCATAGTGTTCTTAAACATGTTTTTAATTTATTGAAGATGCTATTATATATGTAAATATGCATATAATTTTGGACATTTACTTTCTTTCATTTGATTTTCTACTAATCTCATAAGAGATATGAACAATTCCACACCCCAGATATGTAGGGACTACTTCCTCTGCACTTACTTGTAATATGTTTTTTATAGATGCTTGAGAATAAGTCCCTTCTATTCATAGTTTGCTAACAATATTTTCAAAATAGCAAGTGAATATTTTATTCTATCACATTTTTGAAGCTTATACATTTCTCATTTTACTCTGAGGATATGGTTAATTATATCTTATGGTTTTGAATTTTTAAAACTATTATTGAAATCAAAAAATCTTTTCATATTAAAGTATGATTTCTCTTAGAAGAATTTGTAAATCTTTTGAGAGTTCCAATACCTGTGTCAAAGAGCACAATTGACTATTTTGACAGCACAATAATGGTACTCTCATAAAAATTGTATTCTATGCTATCATTTCTATTCATAACAAAGTTTGATATCTTTCTATTGTTCTTAGATACTTCATAGAAAAAAACATTAAAGCCACTCTCATGAAATTTTCACTGTAGAAAAAGCATAAATTATAAAATTATTTCAGTAAATTTCCTTAAAGCTATTTTACCTATATATGTTCATGAACTACTTTTTACAATTTTTTCATTAAAAAATTATTTTATTTTAAGGTTTCAAATTTTCTTGTCAAGAATATTTTAAAACTTGCTCTAACTGTACCGGTATGTGCAATAGTTAATTTTTCTAGTGTGTGTTGTTTTCTTTCATGTAGTTATTAATACTTCTGTCTTGTTTTTGTCTTGACTACATTAGCTGGAATTTTATCTTTTTTACTAATTAAAAAATTTTAGTTATAACTTTATAAACTTTTTATTCTCTACTCCATTGTCTTTTTTCCTTACTATTTATGTTTTCCACTTATTTGGATTTAATATCCTTTATTTTTTATCTTATCTACATGGAAACGTAGATCGCTTCTTGACTTACTTGCACTGCATAATGCTATCTCTTCTAAATATTCAATTACAATAATACATTAAGCCCAGCCCTCCATTAATCCACTTTACAAATTTGTATACGTTTTATTGTTCCAATTTTGATGCTAATAACATAGTGAAATCATTCAGGTTAGTTATAAAGAAAGTTAATTTCTCTGGGTTGAAGACTAATGTGCTGCATGTAGTAATTTCCTTGCTATCCCTGAGATGGCACAGGGCATCACAGGACAAGAGACAGAATACACATTTGTGTTTATGTCAGACTCTCACTTTTCTTATCAAACCTTGTGTTCAATCATAGTGGCTCCATCCTAATAACTTCATTCAAACCTTATGCTCCAAATGCCCTTGTTACTCTCTTGTTACTTCAGAGCAAAGATTATACTCAAACTGGGACTTCCAAAGGTTCAAGCCATATTTAAACAGCATCAAATGTTTTAATTTTTCTTTTATTAAAACATCCTCTTTTCCTCCTTTGATTTTTTTTCAGATATTTGTACTAGTTAAAATAATGTTTCAATTTTTCAAATATTGAGAGGTTATATAGTTTATACACAATTGTAGGTCATACAGTTCACCTTTTTCAATGAACTGACACTTTGTAGACCGGTTAGAATTCCCTGCTACTTTGTGTATCTAGTAACATTTTGAGAGAATGATGGGTATTGTGTATATTGCAAGTTCACATGTGGCTTCAGATGTCACTCTTAAAGAATATTTATCTTCATATTAAAATGTACAAGCTGAGTTTGACTACTTTGAAGTCTATTTTTAGCTTTCAATATAAAGTCTAAATTCATCTTTCTTTCATAAATGCATCACTGGTACCAGTAAGAGTTCAAGACTTTGTGGTTTTTAATCAATGCTCTGCTTTACCACAAAGAGCACTACATTCATCAGAGTTGGAGCCTAACTCTCACTGCAGTGATAACTCTAAAAATTATTCTTCATACAATAACGTATAGTGTTTCTCTTGACCAATATGAGTGTCTAGTATCCAGGATAAAAGACCTTAAAATGGAACAACTTTATTTTAAATATGTGGTTCTTTTCAATAATTATCTTTGTCTCTGTATGTTCTTTGTTCCACATCTACTAGAATGAGCTTCTCCAAACCTCTTTTGTACTTTCAGTATATTGATGTTTATAGTTTTTTTTTTTTTTTTTGGTCTCTCATATCAGGCTGATTATTGAGGGTTTTTGTTTCTTTTTCAGTGATCACAATTAGGTTTTGTCTGTTATTGGCAGTATAAAAGACAACATTGCAAATTTTTGTTCCATTTGGTACTTTTTATAAGGATGTATATTTGCTTTTCATTACTCATCAATGCCAGAAAATGAATTTTTAGATTGTTTTTGATATAATGAAATAAAATAAATAAGGTATCTCTTAGTATTTAGAATTTGGCAAAGGATCATTTGTGAGCAAAAAATCAATAATTAAGGAAGATACAATGTATTTCAAAAAGTGAATTAAAGTAAGTTATGTTAGGTGAAGAGCTAATGTAAAACAAGTGCAAGGTAGGCACTTTTAATTTAGTGGTCTCTTGTTATGAATTCTTATTTTAGATGTTAGGTTTCATAATAATCATGAGGTGAATTTTAAATTAAATATTTCTTTAACCTTCTCAACAATTAAATAAAAAACATAGAGATTTTATAAATAATGTTTTAATATAGTTTCAGGTATGTAAGAAAAATTAGCGGTCCTACTTATGAGCTAAAAATGAGACATACCTAGAAGTATATGAAGCATTTCTTCAAATATATGTGGAGTATTAGATGTGATGATAAATTATGCATATGACTGGGTGTTTAGCTGAATGGTTAGGCTTGGAACAAGGAATAAGCAGTCAATAAACAGTCCTTGACTGATTTATAAGTATTGTGCAATCTTAAATGCATCAAAATTAAAATAAATTAATGCTAACGTGTTATCATATATTTTAAAATATGAAGACAACAGCCTTTATTTCTTGAAAAATAACCCTAAATATAGAATTGCTGACTTAGAGGACAAATTTTCATTTTTATAACATATATATTGGTTAGAAAATATTGAATAAACAGCACACTGAGCACTATTTTATTTTCTTTAGTTTTCTGATGACAGATTCTGAATGGAACATTGTGGGGTCTAATTTAGAGTGTGTAACATAAAATATGACTATTCATAGTTTTTAAAATCTACCAATGTCAGGTGTCAGTTATCTTTATGATAGTTAAAATAAGTAATGAATATTTTCCTAGTTTTTATAAGACTGCCTTTCATCTTTGTCTTTTATAGGGTAACATCTATGTGGTCAATGCTTTGCTTTTGTAACTATGAGCAAAGTGATTATCTAATGTCTCCCTTTACCTCCAAAGATATAGCTACTATTTCCAAAATTTGTTTATTTTTAAAATTTTAAATAAAGAATCTCTTAACTTATGTGATAAATTAATCTAGGGATACTGGTGTAGCACCAAAATAATTTTATGTAACAAACAACAATGGGAAAAAATCATTTTGTATTAGCTTTTATTGAAATTGTCTCATTTTGTTCTCAATTTGAGGTTAGAAATTAATGTAGAATTAAGCTTATTACATGTTAAGTGGCAAATTTTGTCATAAAATAAAATGCAAATGTAAAATCCTATAATAGAGTATTACACAGACACAGTTCCAGAAGATAAAATTTTATCATATTTTCACTTTATAATTTCAACTAGCAACTTATTTCTTGCCATGTAAAGAATCTAGTTCAGGTAATACTTTTAGCTTTTCCTTTGTTAACACTCAGCACATTTTACATGGCCTCCAGCTGCAGCGTGTATTTTCACTTGTTACATTATTAGTATGCTTAATTTATGCTCTTTGAAGTTTGGTATGATGTCAGTGATAGATTTCAAGGTAGTGTCAAGAAATATATGTTCTTACCTGGTCAGGAAAAACCTTTATCTGAGGAAACTAAAGAAGTGTTGTAAATAAAATATGAGAGTTACAAAAGAGTGGAAGCTAAGCTTACTTTCAGAAATTGTATGACTCCTATAGAATGCAGAATATTTTAGAAGAAAAAACAACATCTATTATTCCTTGAGTTATACATACATCTTACCTTTTTTTATTGCTTTCTAACATTTAAGAACATTCCTCTTCATCAGATTGAAACAGATAAAGAAATGGGTTTATTGGATGTCCTCAAAGAACTATATGGTCCACAAAGAACTAAATGCTCAGCTAAGCAAAGACCTTTACTTCCTTTGGTGTAATGACATGAAATAATAGCTGAATATTGCTGAGAAATCTCAGGAAGGAATCATTAAAATAAAAATATTTTTTTATCTTCATATAAATACATGCTACCTATGGCATAACTACTTAGAAATTTCTGTGACAAATAATTTGTTAGTAAATTTGTTGTAAGAGAAAAACAATCTTCTAAGTTTTCATTTTCTTCCAAAAGATATACTATGCTTTTTTTTTTTCTGGGTAAAGATGTATAAGAAAATATACTGTAAAATTTTGAATTTTGTGTCATTCTAGCTTTTATGCTAATGGACACTTTGAACGTGGGCTTGTCATTAGGATTTTGATTTTGATTTTACTGTAGGTAATAATATTCTCTTGAATAACTGGGTTCCCTGAAATTCTTTTTGAATATTACATTATAAGAAAATCTACCTTTTTATAAATACATTAAATTTCACTAAATTAAATAAAGTTTCCATGATTCCAATGTCCATATTTTGAAAACTGCACTTTATATCTATGAAAGTATTCAAAGTTATTTTAAATGAGTAATGTAATCAGGAAACATCATTTGTAGACATCTTTAAAAGACTTTTTAAAATTTTAAGACTGCAGGTACATTTAATATATTTCAGATGCACATTCTAGAATACATTATGATAATTTTAATGTCAAAATTGATTCTGGGACACAAAATTAGTTTTCAGTCAATGTCTTTTTGAAAGTGATTCCTGGAAATTCTTGGAACTTTGCCAAGAAAATACACTCTGTTTTGTCATCTTGTACATTGTAACAAGTTCACAGAATTCGAAGTCATAAATATACAAAGGTACAATCTTGTTTTATCTCACTCTAATATGCTGATTTTCATGAGAAGAGAATGACCATATCTTTTGAAGAGAGAGAGAGATGGAGAGAGGTATAGAGAAGCAGAGAGAAAGAAATAAAGACAGAAAGATAGATACAGAGAGGGTGAAATTGTGTCCATTTTGGCAGAAGTAGAAGAGGGATAGTTCATATTTTTGAAGTGTATAATTTTTCAAGAAGATATCAAAATCATGAAGTATAATTATGTTTATAACACAGCTTTAAAATGTGTAGATGAAAGATTGTTATGATCATAATGTTTTATATCTATAGTAATGATATGAATCATAGAAAACAGTCATGTTAGAAAGGCTTATGAACTTTCTTGAACTGAATGTGCTAGCATATTTACAAGAAGAAATAAATAAATTCAAATAGATTTTCCAAACTGTGGTTGTAGTTTGACTTACCTAATATTGTCAAGGGTCTAGGTTAAAAAAATTAAGTTTCTTCATGCAAAAGCTATCACTTGTGATTATCAAATAACAATAGATCATAAATACATTTCCCTGTATAGACTACCAAGTCATATAAAATGGAACGATACAAATGATGAAATGACATAAAATGAAATCTTCAGATTTAGATGCTTTTTGATACAGCAGGACTATATAATCTTCCTATTTCTTGGTGCATGCCAGAATGAAGCTAAGAATACTTTTAGTTGTTTTATTTCATTTTTGCAGAAATTTTATTTATTTATTTATTTATCTATTTATTTATTTATTTACTTTTTAGTATTTTGAGACAGAGTCTCACTTTGTAGTTCAGGCTGGTCCTGAGCTCACTATGTAGCCCAGATGAGCCTTGAACTCACAGCAATTTTCCTGTCTCTGCCTTGCAAGTGCTGGGATTATAGGTGTGGATCACCACACCCAACACTGTGGTATGTGGTACTGTTTGCTTGTGGGCCTGAGTCACCAGCCCAGGAATGTTGTATGTGGTTAATATGTAATATCTGTTGTATGTGGTTACATGCGGTATCGAACCCTGGTCCTTGAAAGACAGGCGCCGGAAGCACTGAGCTAAATCCCTGGCCACACAGTCATTATCTCTTATATAACATCTGGCTTGTCTTAAAATATATTCAAAGATACTTATGTATTTTTTCTAAATCTAATTTTTAAAATAATTTTTATTTTTTTAATATTGAAATGCAAACAATGTATAATACAAACTACATTAAATTGAGGACTTTTCACATAAAATATTTTCACAAAATAGTATTTAATCCATAAGATTTATTTCTTTTCTTTTTTCTTTTTTTTTTTTTTTTTTTTGAGACAGGGTCTCACTGTGGTTCAGGCTGGCCCTGAGCTCAGCCTCAAACTCACATCACAGCAATTCTCCTGCCTCTGCCTCCTGAGTGCTGAGATTACAGGAGTGAGCCACCACGTCCGGCACTGTGGTATGTGGTACTGGTTGCTGCTGAGCATGAGTTTCCACTCCCAGTATTGTATGTGGTTACCTGGGATCAAACCAGGGTCCTTGCGCTTGCAAGACAGGCGCTGGAACCACTGAGCTAACTCCCTGGCCCAAGATTTCTTTCTTTGAAAATGTATAAGCACTTTTTCTACTCAATATATTCAAATTATTAGAGAAAGTAAATTCATTTTGCATTACACTTACAGGAATTTTATTTATTTATTTATTTACGCACGCCTAGCAGCAATCAGTACCACATACCACAGTATTGGACGTGGTGGCTCATGCCTGTAATCCCAGCACTTGGGAGGCAGAGGCAGAAAGATTGCTGTGATGTGAGTTTGAGGCTGAGCTCAGGGCCAGCCTGACCTACAAATGGAGACCCTGTCTCAAAAAAAAAAAAAAAAAAAAAGAGAGAGAGATAACAACTGTGTATTCTAAGTAGTGAATTTTTCTATATGATGTTCTATATCTACTTAATGTGTAAACTACACTTTCTAAACAGAATCTTAAAATGAAAATTACAGAAGAATTAGTTTTAAAATATTAGTTTTGTCTGATATGTAGACAAAGTAAAATCTGTGGTAAGGCACATAGTACACATTTTAAAAAATGGTGTAGAAGCCTTGTATATGTATTAATGTATAATAACACTGTATATTAAGATAAATATAAAAGTTCTTTACTATTCAAAATAACTATGTAAAATTTTACCTTAAGTGAAATTATTTTATG
>PVIR01032075.1:0-18995 GCA_004026965.1 Petromus typicus
GACACAGATCATGGAGTCACAGGCCTGGCTCAAATCTGGACTCTTAGATGTACATAACTGTGACCTGGGATGCATCGCTTAACTTCTCTGGGCCCCCAAATTCTCATCTGCAAAAAAAGCTGTGGGCCTGGTAAACCTACTGTTCATAATCCTAAGTGTCTAACCGAGAGCTGGGCTCACAATAGGACTCCCAAGGGCACGCCAGTGTGCAGCACACTGCTTGGCGTGAGGGAGTTAGCTCACAAGACTGCACCCACTGTCCCCCCTCAGGCACATGGGCAAGTGTAACACAGTACGTCCCAACCCCAGAGGCCCGAGTATGTGTCAACCCGTCAATGAGTCTCGACAAGGCTCCTCTGCCCAAATGGCACCTCTCAACCTGAGCTCTCACTGTGGTGATGTGTGTCACATCTGCTTAGCAGTAACTTCTCTCATGGTGTCACTCTGGGTTGCATAATATATTTGCAGGTATGCAGGATATTGCTATGTTAGTTTTGGTTTTAACTTTAGGAAAATTTCAGCTTACACAGTGCTGAAATCTGCCCTCCAGCTTCCTCAAGCTTAGTTAGTACCTCCCTCAAAAGTGGGGGTTAACCCCAGGAAGAGGGTTATGGAGGCAGAAGAGGGTAGTGATAACAAAGTATTTTCGTACCCTCTTTTCCAGCGTGCAGGAGAAATCAGGTTTTGTCTTTCACGACCCTTCATTCCCTCCTTCCTCCCTCGTTCCCTCCTTCCTCCCTCATCCCCTCCTTCCTCCCTCATCCCCTCCTTCCTCCCTCATCCCCTCCTCCTCCCTCCCTTTTCCCTTCTTTCCTTCATTCTTCTTCTCTTCTCCTAACCAGTTTATTGTCATCCCATGCAAGAGGATAGTCTATTGCACATTGATACTGATGTAAGTTGAATATAGGGAGTAAGTTTGCACTTGTTTTTTTGTTTTTTGCATTACTGAGGAATGGAACCTGAGGCCTCAGACGGGCTGGGCAAGTGCTCTCCCACCGAGCTCTCCCCCTAGCCCTTATTGTTTTGTTTTGAGCTCTCACTGACTTGCCTAGGCTGTCCTTGAACTTGCAATCTGCTGCCTCAGCCTCCTGAGTGGCTGAGGTTATAGGCATGCTCCACTCCACTGTACCGTGCTTGTGTCTTTTCTTCCTGGTCCAATAAGCAGCCCCTGGAAGGTTCATGTCAGCGTTTCTGACCAGGACCCTCAAAGTGAATTAGCCCCCTTCTTTCAGCCTCATTTTATCTCAAGTCACCTATGATGAAGGCTGGATCTCCCTCTCTTTTCCTAATTGGATTGCAGAGTACTGAAACCATTGCTGTCACCATACTTTCCCAGATGGAGTTAGAAACATGTTTCTAATCTTGCAGAAGCACAGCCTAAGTTGGAATAGATCAGAAGGAAAGAGACTGGATCAGTAAAATACTAACCTTTTTTGTCTCTGTTGGAATCAGTGATCTAAGAGATCTCGGGTATCACCAGGCCACTGCAGCCTGCGTCAGCCTGGAGTTCTGTGGAGAGCGAAGGGGGAGCCCTTCCGTGCTCGTGTCCATGCTTCGGTGAGGACGCTGCCTGGCAGGAGCATGAACAGGCCCGGTGAGCCCGGGGACGGCTGTGTTCAGGGGGCTATCAAGGCATTTAGAGAAGCAGCACGTTCGTCTCTGGCCTCGGCCCTTTCATTCCTCTCTAAGGGCACAAACTCCAGTGTCAGAGAAGCGTAAAAAGGGTGCATCGTCCCCTCTTCATCTGGGTCGGTTCCTTTGTCCTCTGCTCAGGGGAGAATAACACAAACACCCTTTCTTCAGCTGAAGATAAAAGTGTCGGTACTGGTCAGCTTTTTTGTTGTGTTTGGGTTTTTTTGCAGTACGAAGGATTAAACTCGGGCCCTTGTGCTTCCAAAGTAGGTGCAGTACCACTTGAGCCAAATCCCTGGCAGGGCAGGGCAGTGTGTTAATGGAAGCACTTGAGGTGAGCAAGCGACCGGTTCTCGCTGAGCCTTGATGCCTATTAGGCAGAATACCCTGGACCCAGTGGGCAGTGAGCAGCCCTGTCTTTCCCTCTGGCTTCCTGAACACGTGCTCAGGCATTCAAGGGAGCTTCCCAGCGAAGCACCTGCTTCATATTCTGTGTCCTGTACCTAACATAGCTGGTGGTAGCATTTACTAAATGCCCACAACAGGGTGGGGGGCTCAGTCTTGCATGAGCCTCAAATCCCCTCTCCTTGCAATGAATTCCAAATGCCCTTGTCCCAGTGTTACCCTGCTTCTGTTAACCACCATCTGTTAACCACAGGTGACAGAATCACCTGTCCTGGAGCAGTAGCTCTTGCAGCCTGTTGGCTACAACTCTGGGTGAACCTGCACCGCATGAGGGAACTGGAAGAACACTCAGCCTCCAAGTTACAAAAGAATGAATCTCTAATGGTGGAAGGTCAAGCAACAGCTACAGTCTGGTGCCACCACGGTCCTGGCGTAGTTCACCCCTCACTCTTTAAAACCATGTTACACTGGTATACAGTCACAATTATAGAACTATTTTTTTGCCTGCTGCTAAGTTATTGCCCTGGCCTTTGGGCTTCAGAGGAAACACAGAAGTATAGAAAGAAAGAAAAAAAGGAACACTGAACTAGAGTCGAGACAAAATCCAGTCTTAGTTCTGCTACATGTTGCTGCAGAACTTCAAGGTAAGGATTGAGACAGAGACCCTGAGGAGCTGGGGTGGGGTATTCTCCACGCTCCTGGGTCTCCTTTCTCCTTTTGCAGCAGGAGGCACACGGACAAGCTAAATTTGCGGGTGTCATTCAACTCCTCCATTCTATTGTGGTGAACCCTGACACTATAGTTCAGGGAACAACAGTGTCCCCAGCTCTCTGAGTCAGGCAAAGAAAGAGGCAGAACTGAGAAAACGTGAACCCTGTGGATGCCGGCACTTGGTCTCAACACTAACCAGCTCTGCTGTCTTCCAAATCAGTTTTCTTGCGAACAGGGTGTTGGGACAGTGCTAAACACTTCTTGACCTACATTGGCTTATATATGCATGGTCTTGTAACAGGAATCCCGTCTTTAAATATTGTGTTCATGCTAGGCTTGCAAGAAGACCTCTTTAGCTGCAGGTTTGTGGAGAAATATACCTTCTAAGGTCAGTCCATTGTCTGTATGTGAGGGGGAGGGGTACCCTGGGGAGATGCAGCTCTGGGCCAAAGCACCTGGTGTCCGTTTTGCAAGGTAACCCCTAACGACAGCCTGTTCCATCCCAGCCCTCCTCACACTTCTCCCCTCTGGCTCTGCCACCACAGTTCACCCTGGATGCACTCCAAGTTTTTAACCTGTGTACAGTGCCTGAAGCTTGGATGGAAACTCTGAGGGCTGAACCCAACACTCATGGGAAACAAAAACTGCAGCAGGTTCAAGACCCAAGAAGCCTTCCCATTCCTGAGCAAAATAGCAGGGAGCACATGCGTGTGATGCTCCGCAGGGGCAGAACCCTGACTCTGGAGCTTCCCAAGTCCTAGTGAAGACCCGTAATAAGTAGCTGACCGATAGCGAGAAACGCAGAAGGCCTTCCCCACAGACACAGTCATAGCTGCTTCTCCAGGGGTATTTTAAAGATAAAAAGCCAGAGGATATTTACCTGTGGAAAATGCTTTTAGTCCTGTGTAGACTAGGGAGCAGCACATCGTAGCATGGAGGACCCCCTCTAGATCGAGGTCATGATTGTAACAAAAGAACTAAAACTATTAGCCCAGTTCATGGGGCTCCTCTGAACACATCCAGCTAACACAGCTTCTGGCCCCTCCAGCCAGAGGGACAAACTCCCACCTAGCAGTGTTGGCGATGGGATGGTGGCCAGAGCTGAGTCCCACATGGACCAGGCTGGCTAAGATCCACAAAAGCATCCGGGGAAGAACAAACTTGTTCTGGAAACATGGACCTCACGCACGTCTCCCAAACACAAGTGGGTAGACGGTAGGAATCCAAGGGGGAAGAATTACTGTCATACCATGCACTGTTAGGCAGCTTCCAAACCTGCCCTGTGGAGACGCTGCCCGGGACTGCAGGGAGGACCTGCCGGCCCTGCTTCGGCCTGCAGTGGCCTGGGGCCTCCCTCGTCAGCACGTCTACCTTGGAAGTGTACCAAAGCAAAGCTCTATGCACTCATCCCTGGCTTCCAGGACACATGCCACCTACAGGCCTTTGCTTTTCTTTCTCTCCAGAGACAGTCGGACTGTCCCAGGCTGGTCCCGCTCCTCTCTCCAGCAGGGCTGACAGTGTCCTAAGATGCCATGCCGCCAAGCAGAGCTCCGGGGTCCAGGCCATGCTTCCTCTGTTCAGTGGGGCAGACAACTATTGTTCTGAGCACCTCAAGTCTGTCTTGGTGCTGCTGCCAAGCAGAACAGTCTCCGTGGTATACTTACTGCAAGCCAGAGTGTCAATCCGTGGAGGGAATTATCATCCAGGCCTCATCTTTGAACACTTTTGGATTTGAGAATTTGAGGAACAGCAAACACCTATTTAGGCTGAGCCCATCCAAGTAGCCGTACCACTCTAGGTGCCAGAGAGACAAGCCATTGATGGCAATGCCCCTGCGTCTCTGCCGTGAGCCCTCAAGAGCCACTCAGGATGAAGAGAATTTTGCACAGGCCCGTGCTCCAGTGAAACCGGCCAGCACACTGTCCTTCACTCAGGAGCGAATCAGGAAGTTGCTCCGTGTGTATCAGGAGCAAAGAGGAGGACTCATGGTCCACTTCTCTGCTTTAGCCTGATCACCCGTGCTTTTCTTGGTGAGAGCCAGTGGATAAGGCACCCCGAAGCTGTGATGTCCAAAGTGACCTTTTCCAGCCAGGCATTTGGATGAAGTTTCACTGGGTTGATAACTGCAGGTCCAGCATCTTCCCACTCTCGCAACTTCGTGCTAGCAGGGCCTTTTTGTAACAGCCTTGTCAGTGAAATCAGTCATTCAGTCATGTATAATCGTGCATAATCTCTTTTTCTTTCTTTCATTTTTTTTTTGAGACAGGGTCTCACTTTGTAATTCAGGCTGGTCCTGAGCTCAGCCTCCAACTCAGTCACCCCTCAGTCTCCGCTTCTCATATGCTAGGATTAAAGTGTGAGCCACCACTCGGGCCACCATGCTCACTGTGGTTTGTGGTTACCAGGGGTCAAACTAGAGACCGTGCTCTTGCCAGGCAGGCGCCAGAACCATTGAGCTAAATCCCCGGCCCTCTCTTTTCTTTCTTTCTGGAAACTTCTGGTGCTGTTTCTTCCCCTTCGGTGTCACGATGCCTCTGATTATAGGCCTTTTCTCTTCTGCTCCACTTGGCACTTGATCAAACTATTTAATTTTTTTGTCTTGTTTCTTTTTTGACTTCTGACAAATTTTCTGATGTTACTTCTGTTACTTTTTTTCTCCATTCTCTCAATCAGGTCCTATGAAACTCCCTATAAGTGGATGCTGCACTATCTGGATATTTCTTCGTATCCCGACATTTTTCTTTCCACGTCCCCACCTCCTGGCCCTTTTAGATGACATACTCAAAGAAATTCCAGCCCATCTATTAGTTTTAAATTTTTGCTGTGAATTATTTAGTTCCCAAAGTCTTTTTATCCAGGTAATAACTATGTTATTTCGAAGTCCTATTTAACTTATACTCTTACTATTTCCTTTGGTGTGAAATTTGTTTACAGAAATTAGTATTTTTTCTTGATGATAGTTCTCCATATACTCTTAAAAACCCTTAGATGCATTCTTGTTTTTATATCAGAAAATCTCTGCTAACCTGGCAATGGGTAATAGGGAGTAGTAGAAAGAATAAGATGTGTTCCAGTTGTTACTTCAGCCTGCTGAACCTAAGCAAAAGAAGGCGTTGCTGGTTGGTAGAGGAGGCAAGTAGGAAGTACAGAAATGGAGCTCCTTTGGTTGTATTTGCTGCCTGAGCAGTGCTTTGCTCCTGTGACCCAAGCATCTCTGTTGCCCACTGCAGTACCTGCCCCAAAGAGGTCAAACACATAGCCACAGAGGAATCCTACACTCTGACCTCCTTCAAGTCACCCACTGGCCTAGAACACCTTTCTCAGGTGTTCTACAGGAGCATTTGGGGCAGCACTTTATCAGCTGAACTTTGCCTGCTTTCCAGCTCTCAGGTGTTCCCTGTAGTTTTGATATATCACAACAAGCCTTTGTTTCCTAATGTCTAGCATTGTTTGTATTTTAAGAGCATACATTCGATCATGCTTAAAGACTTTGGATAGAAGAGTAAAGTTGCTAAAAAAATAAAAGTTCCCTCATCTTGAGCCAAAAGATATGATGTGTGCTTGATAAATATTTGTTGGGCAAATGGTTAGGGCCAATGTCTCCTTGTAATTTTTAAAATTTTTAACATTTTAAAAATTGAACCACTGACTGACTGATTTCAAGTGACCTTCTCCACCATTTCAAGTGGATACAGAACTTGGTAGGAGTTTAGGTAACTTTTCCTTGCTCTTCTCCATTGTTCCACATTTCTGTCCAGGAAGCAACGAGGGCAGCTGTTGCACTACGGCTTTCTGCAGGATGTAGACAGGCCCAAGCCGAGGCTCTGCAGAATCAAGCCCTGAATGAGCTGGCAAGGCAGGCGATATGGCATTATCACACACAGCCCCATGGAGGTGCAGGCACTGGTATATATCGTCTCATGAAGATGCCATCTGATTCCATGTGAGAGTCCTTTCTCAACTCTCCAGGGACTCTTGTCCCCGAAGCCAGTCAGTTTCATTTCCATAAAGGATTCTCTGGCTCCTCCTAGCCCATGAAGACTCTGTTTTTCACACTCTCAACAGCTTTGGAGGAAGAGCCCTTTACTTCACTCCCTTATTTTCTAGTTATACTCAACAATACAGAGAAGAGGAGGGGAGGGGAACACTCTTAGGAAGGTAAGGACACTCACTGTCATGTCCATGTAATATGCAAACTCCAACCACAGCTTCTTAACCTGAAGTTAGATACAACATTAAAAACATCCTCAATTAAACAATAGCAGTTCTCTTGTTTCCATATGCTGATCCTGAGTTCTTAAAGGCTCTACTCAATTAAGATATAGGAGCAGTAAGAACCTAACCCAGTGAGAAATGACAGCTGTGCTTTGGAAGAAGAAAGCTCGAGCCACTGGAAAAACTTGAGAAGCAGCCAAGGAAGGGCTGAGTTAGGACGAAGCCATAAAGAGAGAGGAAATTGTGTCCTGCAAGTTCCAATTTCTAGAGCAAAGGACATCATCATTTAAAGGTCTTCGTTACAAGTGTCCAAATGAAATAGCTCAGGCAGGCAGATAAGAGTGCATATTGCAGGAAATCCAGGCCCAGGGCCTCATGTTCAAAACAACGTAGATACAGAGAAGTCAGGCCACTTCCCCTTGCATAAGGACACAGCCATCCTTTCTGCTTTCTTTCTCTCTTGATGGCCAGTCACAGTGGCAGACCCCTCTAGAAGGTATTACATGTGCTAGTACCTACACAAGTATGCATCCAGATATTAATAAATGAATGAACACATCTCAATTTCTATGATTTAACCAAATTTTGTAAGCCTGTTGCCTTTTATTATTTAGAGAAATCCTAAGCTAAGATCCTATAGGAAGCCCTATAAACAAACCAGTTTGAAGAACACCAATCTGGGCATCTCACAGCTCTCATCACCACTCCTTTTTAGCCCCCATCATACCTTGGTCACCCCCCTGTGTAAGGCAATTAGTTTGCACCTAGAGTCAGTCACATCCCAGCTAACCCTGAACAAAACCATCCAGGGCAGTGATTCCCTTTCCAGTGTTACTCATTGTCTCTGAAGCCTGAAGACAGAGCCTCCCCCGCCCCAGCCCCAGTGGATGGGCTCCTGCTGGTGCCGGGATGCCTTCATCAGACCCCCGCCCCAGTGGATGGGCTCCTGCTGGTGCCGAGATGCCTTCATCAGACCCCCAGCCCCAGTGGATGGGCTCCTGCTGGTGCCAGGATGCCTTCATCAGACCCCCCGCCCCAGTGGATGGGCTCCTGCTGGTGCCGGGATGCCTTCATCAGACCCCCAGCCCCAGTGGATGGGCTCCTGCTCATGCTGGGATACCTTCATCAGACCCCCGCCCCAGTGGATGGGCTCTTGCTCGTGCTGGGATACCTTCATCAGACCCCCAGCCCCAGTGGATGGGCTCTTGCTCGTGCTGGGATACCTTCATCAGACCCCCAGCCCCAGTGGATGGGCTCCTGCTGGTGCCGAGATGCCTTCATCAGACCCCCAGCCCCAGTGGATGGGCTCCTGCTGGTGCCAGGATGCCTTCATCAGACCCTCTGCTGGGGAGAGAGGACAGTGAGCTCGGGCTGCTCGCCACCCGGGTTCCCAGGCATGCAGCTCAGAGAGGATCTGGCTGGAGAAGGTGACGGTTTTTCAAGGACTTGTCTAATCCTGTCTCATGATCTCCTTGCACAGTCCTGACCTAAACTCCTGCCCTAAGAGAGTTAGCAGAGGGAGAGGGAATATCTGTGTGCTAATTTGGCGAAGAGAAAGAAGGTGCTTGTCCGGGGCTAGGAGAACTCATGTATCTTCGACCTGAGTTAAGACCCACCACAGGCTCTTTCCTGGCCCATTGTTTACATCCCTGCCAGCAACAGAACAAATTCCAGCTGAGAATCAGCCTCCTTGGCAAGAGTAGTCCGGTTAAGATCAGCTGGCTTAGCCCCCATCACCCAGCAAACCCAGAGCTGGGGCGCCCTCTATGGATGAGAGACCCTTGGAGGAAAGGCCCACCCTTTCCTATCGCAGACATCCTAACTGCCCCACGAGAACTTCAACATGTGCCCAACCCAGGATCACGGCCATCAAGAGCTGAAGTCTTGTCCAGTGGCCTAGCTGGAAAATGTTGGAGTCTCTGCCCTGGACACTCAGTAGTGTTACAAACGCCAATAAGGTAATTCGCTTAAAGCTGGTCTTCTGACCAGTTACCAAAATGAAACCTTCCCTTGAGATCCTAAGTGCTGCTGAGCATCCAGCATGACCCCATTTCTTAGCAAATTGTAAGAAAGAATTTCAAAGGCTCTGACATGGAAAAAGGTGTCTGAAAAGGGGACTTGAGACACAAGATTCATGACTTCCTGCTCCTCCCTCTGCACAACCCTCATATACACACAGGAAGTACAAGGCAGAGCACAACCTACAAGCACCCTGGGGACATGGCCAAAGGCCACCGGCTGCCCCAAGGTCTTGCAGGACGGCACACAGGAAGACTGCTGCACAGGCACCAGCTTGGGAGAGGGGAGCATTGCAGAGGACAGAGGCGTGAGCAGGCCAAGGCAGAACCCACCCTAGGGATGTTGCTCATGGGCTGATGGGAAGTGACACTCGGAGAATCTCTGTCCTGCATGAAAACTAATTTAAAACCAAATCTCAGCCCAGCTGAGTGGTAAAGGTCAGCCCTTGCCTGACAGCCCCTGAGCAAGTATTCATGGTCCTACAGTCAACCCAGATGGGAAATCTTGTGGGCGGCCTCCTGCCCAGGCTTCTCGGTTTCCCACCTCCAGCCCTCCTGCCTCCCGGGGCCCCTCCCAGGCTCAGGACCCATGACAGCGAGGACCCCCATGGCCACTGGGGGAGGACCTTGCCCTGTGTTAATTTGGCAGTAGGTGATAAAAAACAAGTTCCCAGTTCTATGGCCATGGCACTGCCGGGGGTCCTGGCACTAGACCACAGGCTGAGAGTCCCACTCCTGGAAGAAGCAAAGCAGGAAAGAGGTGTTAACAGAGAGAATTCGAATAGCAGCTAGACAGAACGCTGCGCTTGTGCTCGTTCACTCAGCACGTCTGTCTGGCGTCGCGCTGGCACAGAGAGCATAAGGACAGATAAGATCTGCCCCTGCCCAGAGGGAGGGGGCACAGGGCGGAGCACAGGGAGGAGCACTGAGGCTAACAGGACCAGGTAAAGAGCAACACACGAACACATGGGAGCACAACCCAGCTGCAGTGCTTCGGAGGTGCCAGCCAGTGACTCCTGAAGACAACATAGGAAGGCGGATGAAGACCTTCTCTCTTAGACTGTCCCTCTGGCAGTTGCCCCAGGAGTGAGCAAGCCCAAGGCAGCAGCTGGTGCCCAGCTGCTGCAGAGATGCCAGAGGTACAGAACAGCATGGAGGTCATGGAGAGAATGGGGTTCACAGACAGAAAGGTGCGGAGGACTGAGAGCTGTGAACAAGTGTGGAAAGAGTACACAGTGAGGGGAGGCAGACAGTGCGAGCGGCCAGTCTCCCAGAGAGGTTGGAAGGGGACCTGCAGCCAGGCAGCCAGGCAGACTGTCCTTATCACAGGCAGGGGGGTTAAGCGACCACCTCGGAGACATGCAGCACAAATGCTGCTGCTTTTAGGTCTGGCTCTCTCGGTCCCACAGCCCATGCGTCCCCAGTGACAGAGGGCCTCAGATATCTGCCGAAGGAGCCTCGGGATGTGTAGCAGACCTCTGTTCTCACATTCTTGATCTGGCAGCTTCGCAGGCAGTGGATGAGGGACGGCAAACTCTGTCACAGACACCGAGTAGAGAAAGTGTTGGGCCCTATGCCTTGACCACCAGAGAAGACAAGGATGTGGGAGGTGGGTGGTAGGGGTAGCCATGGCCAGCTCTCAGGGTGATAAGTACAAACCTGGCCCTCAGGAACCACTCAGCCTTCAGATTCCAACACAGCTGGAAGGGAGCAGCTCAGGAGGCCAGGGGGTCAGGTTGGTACAATCAGCTCCCAGAGGCCAGAAGCCCCAGCCTGCAGTGAGGTGGAATGGCAGTGGGAAAGAGCACACTGGACCAGGCCTGTCAGGGCACTGGGGCACGGGGAGCGCTGCCAAGGTGCTGTGCCAATGAATTGTTTCAAGGGTTGAGCAGTCGATGGGGCTCCCGGGGGGGCTTTCCCGACACTGTGAGGCCTGGGAAGCAGGGTCCACCAGGCCAAGGGTCTGGAAGGCAGCACGGGTTGGTTCCCGTGGCTTAAGGAATGGCACTGAGGGAAGAAGGGAAGTAAAGCGAGGGACATCATGGAGCGACAGGCCGACATCCGAGGATTTCGACTGCAAAGAGAAGTAATGACTGACTGGCATCCCAGGGACCGGTCGGAGAGACGGGGTGAAGATGTAATTCCTGGTGAAAGCCAGGAGCACATTTAGACATCAACAGGGAAGAGACTAACACTTCAGATATGAAACAGAAGGGGAGGAGCCCAGAACTGTGGAAAGGATCAGATGCCCTCCCTCTAGCAGCACGGAAGAAATGGCCAAGAGGAGCAGCTGGCCAAAGAGAAAGCTCTGCCCACGGCGGACTTGGCTTCGAGTGGAGGTTGAAGCTGGGGCAGCTGGGAAGAGGCAGAGGAGACGGCTGAGGGTTTGCCTCCCTGGTGGAGGGGCATGGAGCTGGCCAGTCACTGACGGCGGTTTTAGCAGCACGGGACTGGACTGGTCAGAGCCTCCTGAGCAGAGGCAGCACGGGGTGGGGCTGAGGTGGCTTCTGGGGTGCACAGGTGCCCACCACATGGGCAGGTGACGGTGACACACTGCAGTAGACCAAGCCACAAGGAAACGAGGCCACCACGGGGGTAGTCCAGGCACAGATGAGACTCCACCTGGCTTCTCCTCAGGAGGAGGGGCTGAGGGCCTCAGTGACACAGCACAGCGTGAGTCAGCAACACTCAGCCAGGCGCCGTCCAGGAGCCGCTCTGGGAACCCCGTGCCTCCCTGTCCCTCACCCTAGCCACAGTCCCTGTGGCCTTCTTTAGCGCCCATGCCCACGTCCATATGGGGCACAGGTGCTTCTGCCCTCACGTGCCCAGAGCTGGCCTGGGAGGAGCCAGTCTCTGCTGTGCTGGGCCCAGGGGGAGTTCAGAGTCAACTGCAGTTCTAAAAACCGTGAAGTGAGCAGTGTTTTCAGCTTGCAAGCTCAGAGAAGGCGGGCAACCTTTCCCTGTGTCACATACCTGCAAGTAGCAGTGCTGAGACTCAAGACAGGCCCGTCTACTGCCACGGCCAGGTGCCACCCTCCCCTGCCCCACCCACTTCCTAGGGCGGAGAGCACCTGTGATCTCATTCATGCATTTGCTAGGCTCCCAAAGCTGCCTCGAGATTTAACATAGACAGGAAAGGTTCGGATGGCTGAGGCACCAGGCAGAAGGGATGCGTGCGGTGGGACCACTTCTGACGCCACCTTTGGGTTGCTTTCTGTAGCCGCAAGAGTCCATAGACCCACAAGCCTCCTCTTCTTCTCACTTACAGATCCACAGAGGGTGGGGCTGGGAAGGAGGCAGCTCTTCACGTGCACCTGCAGCTGTGACCAAAAGAAGAGTCCGAGGTCTTCAAGGACACCGTATGTCTCAGACCTCCAGGGACCCGTTCACAGCGCCACCAGGAATGCTCCATATACTTCACTACTGGGACAAACCTTCAGGCAGGCCACACCTTAGGACCTTGCTGAGCCTCTGTTCTGCTGTCACCAGTCTTGCCCACACAGGAAGTGCAGCTGCCCTGCTTCACCCTGCTCCTGCACCGGCAGAAACTCAGCCAGGGACAGGGACCTGCGTGCCGGAGGCCGCCGACTTGGGCCACGGTGACGTGAGTCTCTTCCAGTCCTCTCAAGATCTTTGCATGTGAAAGCAAAGGCTGCTGATGAATGTGACTAGAGAGCACAAGATACACATATACAGCAAGCCAAAGCCTGAAGACAGGTCCCGGCACACTGTGGGCCTGGCTGCTAGAGAGCCGGCTGGGTGACACAGAGAGGGGTCCATCTTTCCGGGAGCTGTGGACAGGACCGGAGCACTCTGAGCCACCGCAGAGTCAGGTCCTGCTCCAGGCTCTGGAGATCAATCTGCTGTGTCTCTACAACACCCTGGGGCTGGGGGATAGCCGTGGCCAGCTGTCCCCTAGGGAATATGCCTGATTTCCAGGCATATCTTTCCATACAATGAATCTTCATGAACCAAGGTGACTCCAAGGGTTTCTGCACCCCGAAGGAAGGACACAATCTTTACACGTCAGTGTGTTACGGCAGGATGGCAGGGGACCCTGACTTGCCACACCCCACTATCATTCTGCTTCCTGTTTGCTCTGTCCTGCCCTCTCTTTCTTGCCAAGAGTCTGGCATCAGCCAGAGCAGAAGCCCAGGTGAAGGCTCTCCACCGAACCCTTGAAGTGTAAGGGGGCAGCCACCCCACTCCCGCCTTTCCCTAAAGAGACAATTACCCCTCTGCTTCCCGGGGCCCCGCTCAGTGATAAGCCTTCCAGGACACAGGTCACCTTCACCTTGTCGGACCTGCCGGTGGGACCTCCATGGAAGGCCCCTGCCTCAGGCTGGGAGTGGTTCCTCCAGCCTTACGTTTTCAAGTGGCCAGTTTGAAGTGAAAGTGGTTAGGGTAGAGACTCTGTCATGGCGGGCTATGGGAAGAGCACTCTTGGGGGCTCCAAGGCATTCACCCAGGTTAGTGGTTGCATAGCAAAGTAACAAATGGAAGAAAAGAGTCCGGAACTGGGGGAGCCCCACCATAGCTGGCAGCTGAACATGTAGCAACTGGAGAGCAGGACGCTGGGCAGGAGCGCTGCGAGGTGTGATGATCACCCACTGGTAGCCAAAGGGTTAAAGTGCTCGGGAGCTCCCCTTCACAGCTGTCCTGACCAGAGACAGCACAGTGACAGAGGAGATACCTCATGAGACACAGACGAGTCTTTCTTCAGAGGAGAGAAGTGCCTGAACAACGTACTCATGTTGCAACTCTGACTTGCAATCTTAGATACAATGCAGGTGGTTCCCAGGAGAGTAACCAGGAGCAGGATTCCCAAGAAAATGCATCCCTGAGATATCTACATTGACTGAGACCCTCTCCCATCTCCAGTCCTTCACAGAGACCCCAACCTCTCACCCAGTGGTGCGATTCCTCTCTTGCACCCCCAGCTATCCTCCTTGACAATACGGCTGAGTCTTTTCACTACCCTTCACCTGCTTGCCAGCCTCAGCGGTGTGCTCAGGGTAACTGTTAGAGACCCTCAGACATTCTGATTATTGCCCTCCTGCTGGATCCAGTTTCCCCAGAAAGAAGACTCAGAGCCTCCAGAAGAGGCGGCCCGGAGCACTGTACTCCTTCATACCTCAGCCTGAAAGCTACAGTTCCCATGTGAGCATTAACACAAGTGAAACAGACAGTACAAATGACACAGCTGCAGTAGCTGGAACCTAGCAAATCAGTGTATATGTCGTTTTCCAGAAATGGCTGGTCACAGATGACCACAGAGCCCTTAATTTCTCCTCGGATCCTTAAAAAGAAATGTATGTTACAGTAAGCACTTTTTTGCTGTCTGCATGTCAGTACTACAGGGCAAATATGTGAATCAATAAAAGTAAAAGCCACCTGTTCCCTGAAACAGAGCCAGTGGGTTCTGAGCCAAATTTTCATTGTCTGAGTCTAGGTCTGTGTTACAGGGACCAGTGTTTCTTTCATTCCCAACAATCGCCAGTACTGCAGTCGGCTGATAGATGCCTTCCAGGTCTGTGAGGCTGCTGCACAGCCACTGTCACAACAGAGAAGTCAAAACTCCCTTGCAACAGAAGAGCCACATAGCTGGCATGTGCTCTAGCCCCACACTGCACACTCCTGGTCAGCACAGTTGCCTCAGTGGCCAAGAGCAGACTGCCAAAGAGTAAGGGCCAGGTTTTGACTCCAGACTGCCAAAGAGTAAGAGCTCATGTTTTGACTTTGGTCAAAAGCAGGGGTCTTTGTTTAAAGGGAACTGATACATTGATGTGTTTGTTTTTACAAAAAGAAACAGATTCAGAGAGGTTATATGACTTGCTATAGCTCACACGAGCAGCTCACAGTAGGGCCAGGACTAGAATTCAGGCTGTAGAACTGGTCAGGGCCCGAGTGTAAGTGAACTGCATTGTGTCACTGAAGGGAGATGCTTGGGAAACAGACCCGCCATGACAAACCTCCTAACAGTCTTACCCTGGCCCAACAGTCAGATCTGAACGTAAATGGAGAAACTGGCCAACGTAACTTCTCAGTTTACAGATAAGGAGACTCAGACCCACAGAAGAAGTGTGACTTCTTTAAGGTCGCACAGCCAGTTGACGGCTACGTCCTAACTTTGACCACGCTTGCCAAAGCTTGGTGACGCCAACGCTCCACACATCCTGATGGCAGATGTCATCCCTGGTCATGAGGACATCGTAGTTCTCTTTTCAATGTCCTTCCTCTGGGCTAGATGATGTAAGATTTCTTTTTGCATTTTTGTTACAAGGGTCTAGATTTATCCAGGATCTGAACCTCCTTCTCAAGTACACACATGCACAGCTGTCCGTGCCAAGTAGAGTGTGTGTAGGAGCAGCGGTTACTAGGAGCCAGAGCCGCTGTTCCCTTTTGAACGCTCCTGAGGCATTCTTAAACCCACTCACTGAATTTTCTTCTAAGTTCATTCTTAACCATAAGATTCCAAGTTTTCAGGATCTGTCAACAGCCTCTTATACTATTCTTCTCCAAAAAGCTCTGATTGCTTCCTCTACTTTAGAATAGTAGGGTCCTTAAAGCATGGTGAAGCTCCTGGCGATATGGTTCTGCTTTCCCTCTAGTAGTGCTGCCCATGAGTGCCTTTGCAAGCCCTGTGGCTAAGCCTAGAGCAGACTTCCTAGACTGGCTAACTGCCTTTCCTGCCAGCCCTTAACCTATTCCCTCCCTCTTGACAAGTCCCTGCTGCCCCAATGCAGGAACTAGGCTAACACATCCTCTGCAGACTCTCTGGTTTGTTGTTGTCCCCACCTCACGGAAAGCTCAGCACATAGTAGTTCTCAATAAATAACCAGTCGATGCTTTGAAAAGTTACACCCACCCTCCTCTCTTCCGCACCAGGAAAAACGGCCAACTGCTGCAGGAGAGGAGATAGATGGCATCGTGGGACGTTCTTGACTGAACACATAGACCCCACGTGAGATCACACATTGACAAAGGTGTGACACTGCTTTATTTGTAGGATTTTTTTCCTTAAACACATTCAATAAGAATAAGAAACACTTCACATTAGGAGAGAAAGGTATCAAGTACCTTTGTGGTTTGCGTGTTTTGCAACCAGGAGTTTTGGCTGACAGACAAACAGACAAAAAAAACCCTTATTTGCTTGTATAGTTTTGATCCCTTCAGTTCATCTAGGAGGGTTGTGGTGTGCGCCTTTCCCTAATAATGCTGTTCACTTTGTGTTCTTGCACAAAGTAACTCGCCGTTCATACCACTCTCACAGGGTCTGAAAGGTCCCTTGTCCCTTACCGGTTCCACTCATTCATAACCAAGAACTTCATTCCATTCATTCATAACCAAGAACTTCAGTGTCACTCACAGAGCCTCCTTGGCCCCACAGGTCTGGATCAGTAAAGCCTCAGGAAGATCAGTCCCTGGGAACCTCCAAGAGAACCCCAGAAATGGAAGAACTACTTCACACCTACAATTTCTGTATGCAAGAATGTGCAGAACTGGCTATCCCAGGGCTAAAAAAATCATCACTGATATGAAGTGATGACAGCTCTTTACAATGTGCATATCTTGTTCTTGGTAATTTTCTCCTTGTAACCACTAAAAAGAGTGCTGTGACACAGGTACTAAAAGGCAAAGTGGCTTGTCCCAGAGTATACCACTTAGCAGGAACAGGAGGATATTGAAGAGCAGTGTTTTCCTTCAGTGCTACAGGAAACCTCCCCCAGAATGTTACAGAAGTCCAACTTCTTGGTAACATGGAGAAAAGGCAACTATAATCTTCCTTGATATTTTAATCTACCTAATAATCTTCAGCTAGAAAAAATCTTCCAAAAGCCAAAGACAACTGGCTCACAGCCTCCCGTGTGTCGGCATTCTCCTAGGCATTTGCAGTCGTCACTCTAGAGCCAGCAGCACCCAAGGTGGCATCACTGTTGCAGTCATGAATTCGCCCTCCAGGCCCACTCAGGATGTACAGATTTATGGCGCCAGCCTCCCAGTGGCTCTCATCTTATTCTAACCAAGCCCTGAATTCTAGGAGTTTTCTTGCGCTAATCTTGCTTTGTCAGTTCCCATTTCCCCAGAACTGCACCCTTCACTGCCTTCCGCAATGGACACGACACTGTGCGGTGATTATTGCTCTCTATGTCTTCTCCACTTGTCTGCAGATCTGAGGGCAGGACTAGCAGGTCTGCCTAATGTTTTCTTCCACCTCAGCCTTCTCCAGCCACCTCAGCTCAAGGCACGGCCCCGGTCAGGGTACTTCTAGCCTCCCCAAATACCGTAGTGGCTTTGGGCACCCTCTTCCGCTTCCATCTGTTCCCTCCAGCTGGTCTTCAAAGCATCGGCTCAGACACTTATTTGAAAAGAGGGGCTTCCTGATGGGAAGAAGTGAACCGCCCTAACTCCCACTCATGCCGGTGCTTGGGCACAGATGAGAGGCCTTCTTCCTCCAAGATAGCAGGGAGCCATTTCAGAAGGAAGAGAAGCCTGTGTCTGTTAACAGCACAGTTCTGTCCCACGGGTGGGAAGAGGGCCGTTAACAGCTTCTGTTAATTCCGTTGGAGCAGGCAAGTAGCACCCAGCAGGTAGTTCTGAGGCTGAGCTGAGGGCACTGGGATGGATTCTGAAGCAGACGGTTGGCCTTTACATCATAAGTTAGTCACTTTCTTGTTGCTGGAGCAAAATATCTGACCCACAGTTTAAGGAAGAGAGGATTATTTTGGCTCACAGTTCTCAGAGCATTAGTCTATGGTTTGCTGGCTTTAAAGCAAAATGACATAGTAGAGGAACATTGCTCATCCCACAGAGATGGAGCAGCCAGGGACAAGGACAGACCTTTCCAGTCACATCCTGAGTGACCACCTGCAGTGAGGCCTCACCTAACAGCGTGCTCAGCCACAAACACCTCATGGTCTGTCACCTCCCACACACAGTACGTGAGCCTCGGGGGATACTTTAGATCTAGACCATGACACATCGTGAGCCTAAATTAGTGCCAATGACATGAAATACTAAGGAGAAGTATTTGCAAATAATGCCAAAACTTCTTGTTAGTCTTTGGCTTCCATATCCTTCGCCACAAAACCCCACAAAACTAGCACAAATGCTAAGCAGCCCACCTCTTTTCCATCTCCTTCTCATTTCTGTGTGGTAGTTTCCTGTTAGTAAAGTAATGTCTGAGAAGTAAAAGATCATAAAATGTGCCTCGGAAACCTTCACTGGAGTCAGGTGACAATCTCTGGGCCTGAGCGTCCCTGCTGGATCCTGCTTACTCCTAGGCTCCATGGCTGGCAGAGGAGGTGTCTAAGAGATAATGTTACTAACGGGGGACAGATAAACACCTAAATCCACCTGATCTTGAGAAGCAGAGCACCAGCACCTTCAGTCACACCTGTTGGGAAAATCCCGGCCTTTATACTCCATCTAAAACTGGGCAAGATAGACCACGTCCTGACCAGACCCGGGAATGTCCCTCCTGTCTCCTGACTTTTTCCCCCACATGATGCTGAAAACTCCACCAAGGTCACTGTGCAAACTTTACAATATGAGAGATTTACTCTGTGTTGCAGTCAGTCAGAAAACCCCTGGGAATCTGGCTCCCCCCATATCTTTACCTCGTGAGTTTGGAGGAGACAAACAGCGTAATATCGGGAAGCCCCAAGTTTGAATCCTGGATCCTCTTGCTAGACATAGGACTTTGGGCAAATTATTTAACTTCTCTCCAAACTTCAGTTTCCCTAATCTATAAAATGGGGATAATAATGGGCAAAGTGCTGAGCACACGTCCAGAGTGTACTTAAAGCTTAGTATATGTTTACCTCAGTGATGCCTGTACCCAGTTCTGCCATTCTCTTCTTTCTAATAACTCCTGGCTATCAAAAGCAGAGGGCAGAGTGATCACAGAAACCAGGCTGGGAGTACTGGGCAACCCAGAGTTATTTACAAATCTGGGACATAAACTACAGCCCAATCAAATGCCTGGTCTTTGAAAATCTCAATTTGAACCTG
>PVIR01032076.1:0-18943 GCA_004026965.1 Petromus typicus
TAGCTTTATTAATCATCATGTTGACAGTGTCCAATATCTCTGCTTTCATCTCAGAGATCAGTTCTGATTTCCATTTTACTAGATCTGCTTTGGTTACCATTTCCGAGGGCCCTGGAGACTGGGCTTCACACTTCTCTATTTCCCTTCCCCCTGTGTTACTTGGAGGTGAGGATCTTTGTGTCTGAGATTTGGAGTGTTTTCTCATCTCTGACCTGCCCTGTTTTCTGGCACTGTTTGTTGCAAGTTACTTTCTTTTTAACAGTTAGTAACCTTAAAATAGCAGTGTTTCCTGGGTTGTTCTTTGCAGTTTGTATTGGGACCAATACAAGCTGACTGGATGTGCTTCTGCAGTTACTGTGGAGAAAATCAGACTGTGACCTGGTAACCTCAGTCCCTGGGCGCTCTTCCGGCGCAGGCCTGGAGGCCAGTAAGCTCTAACCCCGGGGCAGATTCAGTGATGCAGACTCGGTGCTACAGTCACTGCTGTCTGATCCGTCCGCTGCTAAACTCAGTCCCTGGGCGCTGTTCCGGCCTGGGCCTTGATGCCAGTAAGCTCCAAACCCGGTGCAGATTCAGTGGCACAGTCGCCGTTTCCGAGCCCCCCGCTGCTAACCTCAGTCCCTGGGTTTTCCTCTGGCGTGGGCCTGGAGACAAGTAAACTCCAAACCCGGCGCAGATTCAGTCTCTTTTAATATTTTTCATTTAAAGTTCAGTAAGGGGAATATTCCTTCCCTTGCATAATGCAAGGATCAAGTGATATCTTTATCTTCAAGCTTTAAGAATGGATCTACTCAAGGTACCCCCAGGTAAGTGTAAATGACTTAAATTTATCATTCTTTATGGCGATAAACACTTCATTTTATTTTTTAAAAAAACACCAAAAAACATTTTCTTTTTGCAGACTCCTGTTGATGGGCATTTGGACTCTTTCCAAAATTTAGCTATCACAAATTGAGCTGCTCTAAACATGGGTGCACATGTATTGCTGTGATATAAATCTTAATTCTTTCAAGGATATATCTAGCAGGGAAATAACAAGGTCAAATGGGACCACTGGTTCTAGTTTTTGAGGATTCTCCAAACTTATTTCCACAAAATGGATGCATCTTGAGGACATCCTCACAAGTGAAATAAATAGGACACCTCTGGTACAAAAAACTGAAGGTGTAAATAAGTTTTAAAGTGTATACGTATTTTGAAACAGGAAGAAGATGTTCCAAAGGAAAAAAAGAAAAAGGGGCCTTAGGGATAAGTAAAGAAGGGAAAGAAAAAATAGATGGTAAAAAATGAAACAAAGCTTATGTATATAAGGGTGAGGAGTTTTAGGGAGGGCTGGGGAATGAGAAAAATGATAATTAACATGTGTCATGAACTGGTACAAAATCTTAATGTTGAATGTGATCATAATGTGTATATAAAATGTACCAATAAATTGTTAAATAATGGATCTACTTTTTGAATTTTTTCCTAAATTGCATATTTATTCAAAATGTTCTGTAGAAATTTGCAAGTGCCCTTTAAATCTCTCTAAACCGTGTATCTCAGTGATTTCCCACATGGCCATAAGCTCTGTAGATTTATAACGCAGCACTCATTTCTATACCCTATTTCCTTTTAGGAGTTTTAAATTTCCTATAAGTCCTCAGTGTTCGTTATGTGTCCCTTTGCTGTTGTATTATAGAGGTTTATGAAGAAATGCGTTCAGTGATGTTTTTATAACCTATTCATTATTCATCATGCTGAATGCAGCATTTGCTGGCCCGCATCTCTAAGTTCGGGTTTATTTAGTTACTGCAGCATTAAGGATATTTCTTGGAGTTATTCTTACGATCTTCCAGTAAGATCGCTTAGCTTCGTAAAAATATTTTCATAGGAAGAAACTGAATCTAATAAATATGTTAGTACTGAGGTCATATTTGTACTTCTTGCCTTCAAATCATATTAATTGAAGCTATGATTAACAATTTCTCCTGTCACAGGGAAACATCTCGCATGTCTAAAATCCATGTCGAGTGAGAGGTAAATTTATTTACAAAACTTCCTCACTCTATTTTTTTTGGGTATGTGCATATTAACTGTTACTAATTGCATAAAATGTTTTTAATCTGTCCTCCATGTAGCACATAATTTTTTCCTACGACAAACTTTAATAATATTTTCTTCTTATTTACTTCAGAAAAGAACTACTGAATTCATCATTGTGTCAATATACATGAGAATATTTTTTGACTATTCTGCATAGTCACATACTTAGCACAACTGGAAAATATTTGAATATTATGTAAATAATTGGAAATAATTAAATATTATTTAAATATAGACTATTCTCACTCCTAGTAAAATAAGTTGGAAAATTATCATGGTCTCCTTCATATTCAGAGTTTTTGGCAATCATCAGACCTTTGATATCTGCCTTAAAAACAATGTTATTAAATATATGTACACTGAAGAGAAAAATTAGAACTAAGATTAAATTTTAAATTCTATATAACTAAATAATTATTCATAATTAAGATGATTTAAATTGCATTAATTCAAATTAGTACAATTTATTTTATAAAACTATGCATAGAGGAAGTGTAGGCAAACATTTAAGTAAGTGAAGATCTATTTTACAATAGTTGTGATATTTCCTTCTTTTTATTTTACCTGATTTAAACTTGTGATATTTGATCATAGCCTTGCCTAATCCCTAAATTATACAGGTTTAGAAAATATATTACCATTTTTACTGCTTCCTCTAATCACCTCATTCTGTTCTTAATTTGCCAATAATTTACATGATGTAGGAGTTGATTGAATATTTTCTATATCTATGAAGATAGTGCTGTGACTTTCCAATACCATCTGTTAATGCAGTGAGATAAACTATTCTTGTACTTCTAGCATAAACCATACTTCTTATTTTTATATATTTCTGGCTCACTTTGATATTATTTGAGGATTTTTGAAGTCTTGTTTATAAGTAAAAATCATGTAGTATTTATTTCTCATAATCCACACCACATTTTGGTAGTATTATTTAAGGAAAGACAGAGAGAGAGAAGGGAGATGACATAAATATTCTTTACATTAATATACACAGTACAGATTTTAACAAATATCATCTTACATACAGAATTTATCAAGTGATATTTATAATGGGATTATTTTATCGTAAAAATATATGACCTCTTAAATACCAGAAAATATAGTCAAAGAGAAAATGAATCATATAATAAAAGATCATGGAAAAAAGAAATAAGATAGTCTTTAACTGAAGTATTATTTTAAAAAAATCTTATACAAAAGCAAATATATTTTGATTAAAATGGAAAATTCAGTATATTTTTATGTACAAATTTTCTTTTGATTTCCATATAAATTCACATTCACTGGGTAAATAAGTACTCCATATTGAAATTATGTAGTGTTGTAATTAACTGACCATTTGTCTTTTTTAAATAAAAAAATATATCTAGTTATTTCATTGGCCTTTCACTTAGAGGGCAGATGTCTAGATAACATGACTTGTTTATTTAATGTGTTATGTATTGCCACAAGCATTTTAAAAATATTCTTGAGGTAAAAAGGAATACATAACTTGCAGCCCTAAAATAGCTGCCTAATTATGATTCATTTGATATAAATTATGAACAAGATTTATTCCTAAAGTAAAACTTAAAAGTAAGCTGCATTATTTATCAAAACATCTATATTATTTTGATCTCCTATTTATATATTAGGTGTACATGTAGAAAAAGTTATTACATTTTTGGAATAATTCTTGATATATTAAAATTAATATTAAAATAATTTAGTATTCTTATTTCACAACTTTCTGAAGGACAAAGGGTCACATTTTGCATCAATGAAAATCTTAGGATTTTCATTTAAGTGCAATAATATCTATGTAATTGATAAACAGTACACACAAGGAATAGTAATTTCTATTTTAATAAAAATTACTAATCACTATATGAAATAGCTAATTTGCATTCCCTGACAGAGTTTATAAATTTTGAAAAACCATGTATCATACCTATTCTGGTGCTTCTGAAAGCTGTGGAAAATGGAAATTTTACATGTAACTTTAAGGTATCTATATAGCACTTACCCTGTACTGTGAGATAATTTTCAACTGTTGATATAGTTTTACAACTTTTTCTGAGTTAATATGATTAATATTGCTTTGGATGTCACTGAATAATCACTATGTTTTTTATTTCATTAAATTTAATTATTTAATTAGTTAATATTGAGAGAGGTTATTGCTTTGTAGTTCAGGCTTGCCCTGAGCTCAGCCTTGAGCTCACAACAATCCTCCTGCCTCTGCCTCCCAAGTGCTGAGATTACAGATGTGAGCCACCACACCCAGCACTGCTGTTTGTGATACAGATTGCTGGTGGGTGTGAGTCACCATGCCCCCCATTGTTGTGTGTGGTTACTGGGGATTGAACCCAGGCCCTTGTGCTTGCCAGGCCAGTGCCAGAATCACTGAGCTAAATCCCCGGCAAATGATTCTGCTTTTAAAAAAATTACTTTGTATATAATGTGTGATTTAATTCTAAAGTGAGATTTTTTTTTAAATTTGTATTTCTTTTGAGGAAACAGTTGGAAAGTTGCTGAGAATTTTTCTGAAGGACGTATAGCAAGTGTACTGAGAATTCCCTTATCTGGTTCTGATATCCTGCTGGGTGCTGTGGAGTAAGGTGAGAAAAAAACTCAAAGACAGAATCAAAGAGAGAAATGAGGAGCTGGGATGGCCAGTGCTGAGCAAGTAGCAAAGACGCTGAACAGCCAAAGCTGTGGATATTTATTGTTGACACAATAATACTTGAGTTGAGGTTAAGGGGCTTCATGTTGTTGCTATGGATACATTGCTGATGTAGGCAAGATGTCTAAAGGAAGAGACAAAGACTCCTTGAAATAGGAACAAAACAGACAAAATATAGGTTATGATTAAAAATTAACCTTGTCTTTTTAGTAAAGATGGTTTTAGTTTTGGGAAGGAAATTTGTGCGAGTCACCTTGACCTCAGCTGCTAGGTTATCTCACCCTGAGCACCACAGCTTCACAGGCCACTTCTCTGGTTTCTGCTGTGGCCATTAGTGTAGAGATTGTGCTAAGCCGTATGACACACATGGTTTTCTTTTGAGTCACATAGGCTTCAGATGGACTCACTTCTTAAAATAAGCCAATTAAGAGGCAACTCCTCACCGCCTCCACTGCTTACAGCCTGCTTTGGGCCTAAATTAATAGGGCAATCCCTCACAAGTACATTATAAAACAGCTTTTGATAACATAAGTGAATTTAAGGAAAAGATACACTCTTAATTTCTTTGTCCTACTGAGAGATCATACAGCTTTTGAATGCATAAAGCTAAAGTGTTTCAGCAGTAAGCAGTAAAATTTGTATATGTAGATATAGAAATACAATCTGTTAAGTTCACATTCATGGACTTATATAATCCCAGATGGAAACAATTTTTTAAGTACATCTGTACCAAACATGTGCAGAGATTTTCCTTTGCCAATATTAATTAAATAATTCAACTATTTACTTCATATTTACATTGTACTCTGGATGTATTCTAGATATTATTTAAAGTATACCAGAGGGTTCATTCAGATTACATGTCAATATTAACCTAATTTATATAAAGTCTTTGAGTGACCACTCATTTGATATTCTCAGGGATTCTGGATGCCTGAATGACATCCTCTGCAGAAACCAAAGGAGCCTTGTGCACAACAAACTGGCTATTCAGTTCAAGTAAGGAAGGAGAATCACAGGAATAGTATGTAGTTTGTTTTAAAACAGTTAAGAAATTGGTGTGTTTAAAAACAGTTTAGTTGTCCTTTCCCACTCTCTAGATTTTGCATATTTTAAATATGCAAAAAATGGCACCAAAAAAAGAAGTGTTAACTAACAATATTTAAATTTTAGTCTAGACAATTAAGGAAGTAGTATATTTGGATAGAGAAACACATTCAAGACCCCTGTGCACACAGATAGGCTTTTGGGAGATGAGTGGATCATGAGGGAGCTGTACTTACTCATTGGTACCTGAGTACTCATTGGTACCTGGGTACAAACTACCTGAGTACCAGTGAGTACTCAGAAGTAGGGGGTGCTAGTTAAAGAAGAGGCTTCTTGGGGATGTGATTGCACTGTGTACATCCACCTTTCAGGGTGATCTCTTCTCTCATTGTTTCCTAATTTGATGATCTTAATTACTGTGTATACTAATTTTTGTATTATAGACTTTGAAATGTAATTTTTATTATGACCTGAATATTCAGAGAATTGCTCGTTTTTCTGTATATGCCCTGCTGACCCTTTACTAGTACCAGTCACCTTAATTATTTACACAGATAGTATATAATATGTAGTGAATTTTAAACAGATATTGAAAGGTTTAAAAGGCAGAAATGGTATTGCTGTAACAAAGATGCAGGAGAGTAACAACAGATGGAATACAAAATAAACAGAATCCCAGTAGTATAACTGAAAGTTGGTATTTGATTGGAGAATAGGGAAAGATAAGATTAAGAAAATTATATTTGAGACATTTAAAACTACTTCTGCTAAAAATACTGAGAAATGACAGGTTATTATATCTGCTACCATTTATAAAAGTTTCAGACATTGGTTTTGTCTAAATCCACTCAAATGTTCTTTTCTCAGCTCATCCTCCTTTCATTCTAAATCTCAAATGGATCCAAAGTCTGGCAATGGATTCAACATACATAATTAGGTAACCAAAACAATTAAACTCAGGTCTAACTTTCAGGGAAGTTAGCAAGAATTACTCTGGGGTTTCCAAGTAAGCTCCACACTTTTTTTAAAATCTTTATTTGTACATTAATATACACATCACGATTGCACTCCATAATGGGGATTTGTACCAGTATAAGACACAACTTAATTCTCATTTTTTTCCATAGCCCTACCCACCCTACCACCCCCCATATACATAAAATTTGTTTCCTTACTTTTTTGTTACAATCTCAACATTTTCCCCCTTCACCCTATTTTACATTGAGCATTTTCTATTTCACAATATATAACATACAATGCTAGGACTCATTTACATCTTTATTTTCTCATACCAGAGAAAAATGTGATATGTACCTATCTGTGCCCTATTTATTTCACTTATGAGGATATCCTCAAGGTATGTCCATTTAAGTAGAAATGATTCAAACTTATTTTTTATGGCAGAGTAATACTCCATTCTGTAGAAGAACCACAGCTTTTTTATCCAGTCTCCAATTGATGGACAATTGGGTTGTTTCCAAGATGTAGCAATCACAAACGGGGCTGCTATAAACATGTGTGCACATATATTACTGTGATATGAGTCTTTTAATTCTTGTGTGTATATACCTAGCAGGGCAATGGCTGGGTCAAATGGGACCTCCAATCCTAGCTTTTTGAGGATTCTCCAAACTGATCTCCACAGGGGTTGTATGAGTCTACAGTCCCACCAACAGTGGAGAAGGGTTCCTTCTTCTCCGCAGCTTCGCCAACATTTGTCATTGGCTGATTCTGAAATGGCCGCCATTCTATGTGGAGAGAGATGAAATCTCAATGTTGTTTTCATCTGCATCTCTCAAATGAAATTTTGGCTTATGTAGAAAGTTTAAAACTCTGAGCTATTTATGTCTAATTATTCTTCCATGAATCTAGAAATAAGCATCTGTCCTCCATATTTCTGGATTCTGAAAGCATAAGTGGATGTCCTTTTCCATAGTTAAAGATAAGAACATAAATAAAGTCAGAAGACAGTGGGAATTGAGAAGAAAGGGGCTGCAATGGAAGTTCAAAACCATAAGCAGAAAATTATCCTTATGAAAATTATACTACTGAATGAACAGAAAATTATCCTTAATTATTTATGTACCATTGGTAAACTTAAAACAGCACTGCTACTTCTTAAAAAGTGTGTGGATGTTTGAAGAAGTCCCACTATCATGTCTAATGAACACAGTAACATGAAGCCAGCAGATGATTCCCACAGGTTTGAGAGGAGAGAAGGTGACAAAGAAACGTGTCTTTTGGAAATTTGCTAATTGTTGTTGTTAAAATGAATCCCATTTATTTTAGTCTGATTTTTATATTTTTTAACCATACTTTCATTTTCAGTTTTCTCAAATTATCTTCAGAGTAAATGGAATGAAAATTTTATCTATATATCAATGTACCCATCTGCATGATTTTCTTATACTCTGGGATTTTTGTGTGTGTGTGCCGTATCTATATTGACAGTACTTTGTTAAAAGCACATATAATGAAATAATATTACTTAAAGATAATGGATTTAAAAATAATTTAGGAACTACTGAAACATAGTGGCAAAAGGAGAATTTCATCTGTGAATATAAACTCTATCTACATTGCATCACTGAATGGAAAAAAAAAAAGGATTACTAAATAAGAGAAATGAAATGGAACTTTCTTTTATAAGAGAAATAGTACATCTAAAATATTACCTTAATTATGTAACAGTTTTCTTCAGCAAGGCTCTGCTGTTAGATGCCCCATTTTTACTCTCTTCCATTTCACTTAGTTAAATCTGATAGTGTGATTTTGGTACTATTACCTGAACCAAATGTGTAGAAGAGGAAATTGAACCATCAGGGTTATACTACTGAATCCAGGCCAGCTCACCACAGTGACAAGGTAGAAAATGTAATGATGAGCTTGCTGCTCCAGATTCCTTTTACAAAGTCAGAGAAGAGATGCTTTTTTTTTTTAATCTTTATTGGTACATTAAATATACACATCATGATTGCACTCCATAATGGGGATTTGTACCAGTATAAGACACAACTTAATTCTCATTTTTTTCCCATAGCAGTACCCACCCTACCACCCCCCCATATACATAAAATTTGTTTCCTTACTTTTATAACAATTCAAATGACATAAACTTTAGAAAGTTTAAAACAATAATAGTATGCCATTTGTAAATAAAATATATGAAAACGTTTAACATTATTTTTTGAATATGACAGAAGGAAGACAAGAAAAAATTTAAAAAGAAACATTCATGGTCATTGATATCACCATTTTCTACATATTGAAGGTGAAGACTGAATGAATATATACCTGTAATAAATCTCCTAGCATTCTTTTACATACAAAAAGATTGGATCAGCTGTAAGACTTGCATTTGCCAGGAGTTTGCATGCACAGATCTACCCTTAGGGAGTGCTCTTTCATGAGGTACAAGATGATATGAACATGGCAAATCTTAGACACATATATTATTCTTTCTGGTAAGAAAGTAAACCTCAAACTTTAACATACATGAAAATAACCCGAAGGCACGTTAAGTCAGAGATCACTAGATCCCTTCCCTGGATTTCTGAGTGTGTAGTTTTTTTAATGGGGCTAGAAAATCTGTCTGTAGATGTCTTCCCTTGAAAAACCAGAATTAAGTTGTGTCTTATACTGGTACAAATCACCATTATGGAGTGCAATCATGATGTGTATATGTAATGTACAATAAAGATTAAAAAAAAAAAGAAAAGAAACTTCCCTGGTTATGCTAATATGAATGGCACAAGAACCACACTCTGAATCTCCCTACACTAAGAGAAAACAGAGTTTAACTGCAACCTCAAGCAGCGACCATACCTACTAACCTGTTCACCCTCATTGGAAGCAGAAAACTAACCAAGAGAAAACCAGAGTAGTTTTATGATCATTGTAAGTATTATTTCCACTGTGGACACAGATGCCTTGGATCTCTAGAACTGTAGAATTATTCTCTGTCATTGTGAGGAATTTATAGGTGAAACTGTATAGGAAGGAAAGACCCAAAACTATCTCAACTATGATTAAGAAATTATATAAAAATACACTGAATGTGAAATTTAGAAATGCACTTACATGTGATATTATCAAGTTATCAAAAAAAAAAAAAAGAAAGAAAGAAAAAGTAAAGAAAAGGAAAGAAAAAGAAAAAGAAAACCTCAGGAGAAAAGTGGGGTCAGTTACTCAGCATGTCTGTTACTCTCCACTTTAAGCACTTTAGGGAGGGACAGGATTGTACTAGTTTTCAGATGAGGAACTTCATTTTCTAGCTGTAGCACTGAGTTTCTCAGTTTATCCCTGTTCTTGTAATCCCGAGCTCTTACTGTAAATGAATCGCTTACACCATGAGAAATGGAGCCCCGAGGCAAGGTCAAATTCTTCTTATTGAAATTGTTTTCAGGGTAAAATGAAGATGACCTCTGTGGAAATGTGCAAAAAGAAGACTCTGAGTCTGAATCATGAGAGCCCAGATAGAGGGGAAGCATTCTTAATAAACTATTTTAAAAGTCTGACTTTTCTGATTACTTTTGCATTTTACCTTGAGACACCAATACATGAATTTAATTTATGCTTTTTTTATAGAAAGCCTGAGAATAGTAAAGATGAAATAGTCTCTTTCACACACATAAATCCACAATTCCATTTTTGAGTATGAATTCATCTCTTTTGGGTTTGAGCATAGTAGCACCCTGTGATGATTTCTACCACTTGGAAATTGTATTTATACATGTTGGTCTCAAATTTATAAAATTTTACTGATCCTGAGTTCTCACAAAGCATTAGAAATCTAACACTGTAGAAACACTGATAAAGCTGCCCCATTTTAAGTTATTGTTCAAGAGAAATGTTGTCCATTTTCAATCTTCCAAATTATCAGCTGCTTCATAACTAAATCCTTACTTGCAGTGAAACTCTTCTCTATTGAGAATATTGTTTACATCAATTGCAGTTTCCCTCAGTTGTCTAGAAAGCTTCAGTAAACTCTTTTGAAAAGTTTCAGTATGGATTTTTTTTTCCTATTCAGTGATCAAATATGAAGAAAAGAAAGAATTAAGTTAAAATAAACTCGTTTTCCAAATTTAATTTTTGAAAGTTCTACATAAAGGAGAGAGGCTGGCCTGCTGGGAAAAAAATTGATTTTATTGTTACATTTTATATACACATTATGATCACAATCAACATTAAGAATTTATACCAGCACACAACACATGTCAATTCTCATTTTTTCCTATTCCTTGCCCTCCCTATAGCCCCCTGTCTCCTATATACATAAGATTTGTTTCCTTTTTTATCTTTCATCTGCTGATAATGTTTTTAAAATCACACTATTCATTTTGAAAAGAAAGAATGTACATAGATATATGAAACCAGGTACAATACCTACATAATTTGTTCCTAAAGATATACTTATAATCTTGCCTGGCTGGAGATTTAGCTCAATGGTTCCGGAGCCTGTCTTGCAAGCTCCAGGACTGGGGTTCGATCCCCAGAAAACACATACCATACTGGGTGTGGAGACTCACGCCTAGCAGCAACCAGTGCCACATACCACAGTGCCAGGTGTGGTGGCTCATGCCTGTAATCCCAGCACTCGGGAGGCAGAGGCAGGAGGATTGCTGTGATGTGAGTTGGAGGCTGAGCTCAGGGCCAGCCTAAACTACAAAGTGAGACCCTGTCTTAAAAAAAAAAAAAAAAAAAAAAATCTTTGCCTAAACATTTTTTCATTAAAAATTATAAAATAATTTTTTTCTGATTATTAGTTTAGTGTTAGGAATTTTATAATTCTTCAGTTTAAAAAGACATATTTCAAAATTTTGAATAAGTGAAAGATAAATATAATAATATCTGTTATATATTCATTGTATTATGTATTAACATGTAGACAAACATGCATTTATTTCATACATGTACAGTTTGTCTTTAACTTAATTTTATGGTGCCAATCAGGGCAAAGAATCCAGTGAGAGCATTTTTTTATTTGAATGAAATCTTACTGACATTATCTTTTCTCTTTGTATGGTCAGTGCTTTATTTTTATTCTGGTGTGTCCTTTGTGTCATTTTTTTGGCAGTGCTGCTTTCTCTCTTCTCTTCTAAGTAATTCAAAGTGTGTAGCAAAGTCTCCCTTAGATATCCTATTCATGCAGATTCTGTGATTTTATTTGCTCTATACATTCAAGTTTTTGTGGTGTTCTAAATTATGAGATGTCAATCACCCAGAAGTTTCTTTCATTACATGCATCATCATTATTACATACAATCATCCCTCAAAGTTTGCACTTAGTGTATTGTTCAAGACTTGCACACCATTTAGATCTAATTCCCTGAGCTGGTGTTGGCACCATGTATTGAAATTTAGAAAATAAATTAAGTACATTTTCCTTTGCTATGCTTGAAACTGACTCTGTTTGTTATCATCATTCTATATAAAAGTTAGCTATAAGGGAAACAGCTGTTATAATTTTTTCCCCTGTTAGGCTAGGGATTTAGCTTAGTGGTTTCAGGTGACTGTCTGGAAATCACAAGATTGTGAGTTTGATCAACAGTACCACATACTATAGTGCTGGGGAGTCTGCTAAGGGAAGACATGAAAATATAAATACCACAATAACATTTAAAAAGTACATACTTATACCAATCAAATACTTAGACAATAAAGCTTTCTATTTATAGCTGACTCATCATAGAGTAGGTAGAAATGAAATGAGTATCAATAAGTATTCGTTGAACATTGAGTTTCTAAGAATATTAATTGCTGACTTTTAACAGAATTTTGACTAGTCAAATTTTAAATTCTATCATAGTTGTAACTTTATTTGATATTGAAGTTAAAGTAAAAAGACAAGTAAAGGCGTGAAACATTTGTTATAGCAAGTGGCATTATGCAAATCATATTACAGCTTTGCCAAGTGATTTAATTTTGTTCAGGGACCTTTGAATATATTTTTATATTTATTTATTTTACAAAACATCCTGACTGTTAGTCTCATATATCATGAATCAAAAACTAAAATTTATGTCATATGTTAAAGAATTAGTTTTCATTTTAAATAAATATTCCCACTTAACATTATCATCATACATTTTATAATTTTATAAATTTAGGCTGAAAATTATGTAGATATATGCTTCATTATAAACAGCTAGAGGAAAATTTCCATCTCCTATTTAGAATGTTGAGTTAATGGGTAGATGATTCATTCTAGGAAGAAAATTATTTATAGGTCAATTATTATTCAATGCTAAGTAGTATGCCATGATAACAATCTTGAATAGAACAAGTTGAACTTTGAAACTATTTAAAATCTTGTTTAGCAGTTACTTCTCAGAAAAGATTTAACAAACCTATCAGAATAATGGTGCACGTATTTTCTTTGACATCTCAGCATTTTATAGATTTCATTCTTTTGATACCTTTTGATCATCACAATGTAGTATTTTGTTTCTTTTTTCCTCCATTTTAAAAAAATAAACTGAGTTAATTGGTGCCTTTTAGAAACACCTTATGGTCAAATTTATCACTGAGAATTTCTTTGTGTATGTGATGTATCTGGATTCTTATTTTTTCCCACTCTCTTACCCTCTTTTATTCTACCCCTTTCTCCTATATACAGAAGCTTTGTTTCCAGTTTTTCCTTTTTAAATTTATTTTTATTTTTTAAATTTTTATCTTCATTGGTACATTATGAATACACATCATAATCGCATTCAACATTGAGAGTTTGCACAAGAATATAACATGATTTGATTCTCACTTTTTCTCTTTTCCTCCTGCCTTGCAATCCCTCCACCCCCTATATACACAATCTTTGTTTTCTTTTTTCTTTATTATTACCACATTCATTTTCCCCTCGTTATTTACACTTACACTCTCTTTTAAATATTTTCTACTTCACAATATCAACTATACATCATACAAATCATTTACAACTTAATTTTCTCATACCAGAGAAAAGATACAATATTTACATATCTGTGACCTTTTCATTATGCTTATGAGGATGTCCTCAAGTTACATCCATTTGAGTATGAATGACTCAATCTTATAGTTTTTTGAGGCAAGGTCTCATTTTGCAGTTCAGGCTGGTCCTGAAGTCAGCCTCAAACTCAGCAATCCTCCTGCCTCTGCCTTCCCAGTGCTGAGATTACAGGAGTGAGCCACCATAGCTGACATGTGGTATGTGGTACTCATTGCTGGTGGGTGTGAATCACCACATGTGGTTACCAGGGAATGAACTCAGGCCGTTGTGCTTGCAAGGTAGGCATCAGAACCACTGAGCTAAATCCCTGGCCCTCCAGTTTTTCTTTTTTATTGTCAATGTTTTTCTTTTCCTCTTCGATTTCTTGCTTTACCTCAAGTTCCCTTTCCATTTGAACATTTTCTCCCTGTTTACAATACCTATCATGCATTGTGAACCTCATTTACACTTTTAGTTTCTCATACTAGAGAAATGATACAGTATTTACACGTGTCCTCATTGTACATCTATTTAAGTATAAATCTTTTCAATTTATTGTTCTTTATAGTGGAGTAATACTCTATTTTACTTTTTAAAAGCATATCTTCTTTATCCAGTCTGTAGTTGATTTGAATTTGGACTGTTTCCAACATCTAGCTATTACAAAATATGCCACTGTATACATAAGTGCACATATATTGCTGTGGTAAGATGCTTTTCATTCTTTTAGGAAAATACCCTGAAAGGTCAAATGGGATCTAAAATCCTAGTTTCTAGAAGAATCTACTCACTGATTACACCACAGTTGCATTGCTGGTGGGAACCAGTGGGTGGAGAAAGTTCCTATTTCCCAACAGCCCTGCCAGCATTAGGGGTTGGTTGATTTCTTGATAAGTAGTCAATCTTCTTAACTGGTATGGAGTCTAACCTTTATTTTTATTTGCATTTCTTGAATGGTGCATGATGTTGAGCATTTTTTCATATATTTTTTTGCTATTTCTACTGCTTCATCTGAGAACTGTGTATTCATCTCACATGCCCATATTTGGTTTGAGTCTTCAAATTTGGAAGAACTGATTTTTTTTTCAGTTTTTTATTTATTTTAGATATTAGTTATTTGAGGAACAACAGGCTAAAACTTTATCATTCTATGGCTTGTGTTTTCACTTTGTTGGTGTTATCTTTTGCTATGAAAAAGCTTTTTAATAAGATGAGGTTCCAGTTGTTAAACATTTGTAGAATTTCCCATTCGGTCTGGGTTTTGTTCATAAAGTCTTTGTCTACTGTCTTCAAATATTCTTCCTATTTTCTCTTCCAGCAGACTTAATATTTCTGTTTTGATGTTTAGATCTTTGAGTCATTTTAAGTTTACTGAATGTTGAGAGACAGGGGTCTAGTTTTAGTCTTCAGCATTTGGAATGCTAGTTTTTTCAGTCCTGTTTATTAAAGAGAATATCTTTGTTCCAGTGAATATGTTTGGCCTTTTGTAAGAGGTAAGATAGCTGGCTGAGTGCGTTTGAGGTTCTTTCTCCATCTTCTAGTCTGTTCTGTTGATCTTCAGGGTTTTTTCCCTCCAGTGCTATCTTACTTTTATCACAAAAACTCTGCAATAAAATCTAGTCCTGTGATGTATGCCGGTGATATTTTGATGGGAACGGCATTAAATCTGTATGACATATTTGGTAGTATGACCATCTTCACTATGTAGGTTTTTTCAACTCATCGAGGAGATATCTTTCAAGTTTCTTATATTCTCTTCCCTTTCCCTTCTCAGAGTACTGTAATTTTCAATGTAGAGATCTTCTACTTCCATTGTGAGATTGATTCCTTGATATTTCATTTTTGCACATTATTATGAAAGATATCATTTCACTAATTTCTCTGTGAGTTTGTTATCTGTGTACAAGAATGTTGTTGATTTTTGAGTGTTGACTTTGTATCTGGTTATTCTACTGAATTTTATTATTAAATTTGGAAGTCTTGGGGCAGGGGATTTAGCTCAGTAATTCTGCTGCCTGCCTCGCAAGCCCACTGTCCCTGGTTTGATCCTTGGTAACCACGTACAATGCCAAGCATAAGGACTCACGCCCCCCAGCAATCTACCACATAACACAGAGCCTGGCATGGTGGATCACACCTGTTATTGCAGCATTTGGGAGGTAGAGGCAAGAAGATTACTGTGAACTTGAGGCTCACCTGGGCTACATAGTGAGTTCAGGGCCAGTCTGAACTACAAAATGAGACGATGTCTCAAAAAAAAAAAATTAGAATTCTTGCAGTGCAATTTTGGGAGCATTCTATGTGAAGCATCGTGTTATCCACACATGATGATGATTTATCTTCATCCTTTCCTATCTTTATCCTTTTAATTTCTTTCTTTGGTATGATTGAGGATACAGATTTTGATGCAGCTGTTCAGCTGTTTCTTCAGGAATGCTCAGTTCTGAACTTCACTAGCAGTGGGTTATTTTCAGATAGTATAAAAATTATTTTATTGGTGAAAATTATGAATAGTTCTGGCTAGTTAATCACACATCTATTCATATAGTTATAGAAGAAGATAGTAGTCTCTCAATCTCTAAATGTTCTGTGAAAATGCAAAGGGACCAGTGTAAGATACCACAGCTGTTGCCTAATTTCAAGGCCTTTTGATTTATTCCAAAGAAGAAATTACCAAGAATAAAATAGATATTTATGTGTAGAAAAATTTAATTTCTGAACACATATATATGTTCTTTGAACATGATCTGAAACATGATCTTTACAACCTGACAAGTAATCAGATGATGAAAGACTTAGGGTGATACCATTTTTTCTCTAAATAATTAACCTAGGGGTAATTAATGTATTTTTTATTTTCCAAGAATTAAAAAAAAATATATTGAAAACAAAGCAGAAAGGTAATTGAGTAGGCCCTATTAGTATTTAAAGTATTCTTCCTTTTTGAAGTGAAAAATGATCTTTTGTGCTGGTACAATGTTTGCATACAAAACTTCTACCCATTTGAAATATAAATTATATATATATGTATACACACACACATATATATGTATATATATATATATATGAATTTGGGAAGGTAATTTCAGAAAAGTTGCTAAAGTTTTTTTTTTCATTAGGACACAAACAGAACTTCTGAGTGTTTATAAACCACTTCTGAAGTGTTATAAAACAACTGTAATTTATCTCATTTTTAAAAATGAGAGTCATTGAAAATCAGAGCATAGTTACAAATATATCTCCTTCAGAAAAATGACTTTTGATATGATAAAAAATCTTTCATCTCCAAAGGATAAAGGAGTTTCTTCCTTTATTTTTTTGTAAAAGCTAAATACATTTAGAAGTAAATTATTGTCCAGATATTATTTTTCTTTATGTTTGAAAAACTTTCATCACATCACAAAATTTTTTTTTATCTTATCCAGAGCTTTCAAAGAGTAAAAGCATATTCAGAAAATATTTTTATAACTATATTTTTATAAATTAATCAAGTAAAGAAAAATATCTGGTAACTATAAATGTTTTTAAATTTAATACCAATGTGTTGAAGATTAGTAGAAACTCATAGTGTAATACAATCATTCATTTTCTAAGAGCTAGAGACATACCATTTACAACATTTCTCTTGATTGCATAAGGGAAATAACCTAGTTAAAATGCTTTACAGTGCTATAAGTTTGCCAGCAGAAATAGTTTTAAAATACAACAGTTATTAATACAGCTAAACACATATGTTTATAATCTTACAAACGTAAAGTACTTTGTGGAAGGAATGTTAACTAATCAGGAACATAAATCTAGCATATTATATTTAGAAAATTTAAGTAATTTAGAAGGCTTGGTTTTTTAGAACTAGAGTTTTCAAACTAATCCAATTTACCAAAGTATTCATGTTAAATGTTAACATTAGCAAGTTTTCCTAATCCAATTTACAGTATTATGTAATTAAAGTCTCTAAATTGTGTTGAAAAGTTTACACTTTACAAAATTATTACTTTTCTTTGTTATTATTTATGTAATCCCAGCTTCTCATGTTATTAGATTTTCTCAGCTTTTTCTCTTGTGTCTTGTCTCTCCATTTTTGTTGTTGCATCAGTTGGCGACTGCAGCGGAACAAAGCCTTCTTCAAAGGTCGGTGGTGCATATAAGTCACCACAAAGACAATTCACCTCCTCCCTCCTCTGGCATGCCTAGTGCAGTGGATTGATTTTTTTTTTTTTTATCACTAAATGCTCTAAAAACTCCACCACAATGGAAAGTTATTTTAAATGAATATGTATTAGTTTATACAGACTAAATTGATAGAAGTAAATCAAGTGCACTTTAAAAAAAATTTAGGGGCTATTAAACCTTTTGTTTAGTTTCACTTTAACAAGAATGGGTTTTTTTCCAAATTCTCAAAAAGTGATTTTTCACTCAAAGTCCAAATTTGCCACATGTAATTACAAGAGTAACCATGAAAAAGAGTGCCTGGGTTTCAACAGGTTTTTGACAGTCACATCTCAGACAATACAGTGCAATTTTCTTTAACAGTTTATATATGTACCAGGTCCTCAGACCGTGAATGTAATTGTTATATACTACAAATGTGTAATAACAAAAGATTTGAAAAAAATATACTGTACTTTTAGATTAGCCAAAGAGCCTAAAGGGATTTACTGTAATAAATCTTAAAAGTAGGGTCGGGGAGTTAGCTCAGTGGTTCCGGCGCCTGTTTTGCAAGCGCAAGGGCCTGGGTTTGATTCCCCGGTAACCACATAACAATACTGGGTGTGGAGACCCACACCCAGCAGCAACCAGTACCACATACCACAGTGCCGGGCGTGGTGGCTCACGCCTGTAATCCCAGCACTCGGGAGGCAGAGGCAGAAGGATTGTGATGTGAGTTTGAGGCTGAGCTCAGGGCCAGCCTGAACCACAAAGCGGGACCCTGTCTCAAAAACAAAACAAAACAAAACAAAAAAACAAAAACAAACAAAAAAACAAAAACAAACAAAAAAATCTTAAAAGTAAATTTTTACAGGCATAAGATATTCACTTGAAAAAACTTTGATAGTACAAAAAAGAAAATAAAACTTATGTATGTAGAAGCAAGGTATTGTAGGGAAGGCAGGGGAATGGGAAAAATGACAATCAAAATGTGTCATGTATGCTACCCACACTCAATGTTAATGTGA
>PVIR01032077.1:0-19006 GCA_004026965.1 Petromus typicus
TTTTTTTTGCAGCACCAGGGTGGAATCCAGGACTCCCACGTGCCAGGCTGGTGTCTGCTGTCAAACCACATCCCGAGGCCAGGTAGCTGGATTTGTGATGGTGGGACACAGTGAAAATCCAACATGGGTGGTGGTGATTTTATGATTTTTGTCTGTGCGCATGATAATATGCAATGTACAATCCCACTACAGTGATTAAATACCAAACAGAAAATTTCAAAGGAATCTGGGTCACTTCCAGGTCGATAGTCCTCAGAGTTTTATCGACAACCCCAGCTGTGAGTGTCTCTGCGGACCACGGCTTCTCCCAGCCAAAGTTAAGTCTTGAAAACTATCTAAGAACTACAGCAGCTCAAGAGAGGGTGTCTAATTTGTCATTCCTGTCAATAAAAGGCAATTATGTGAAAATTTTAATTATAAAAACATAATTAGCAATAGCGCTGAAACGAAGGCAAGACAAATAAATTTTATAGAATAAACCTACAATAATTTATAAATTATGCATTTTTTTGTTTTATTGCTCAACCAGGCATTATTGGTCCATCAACAGAACACCCAGGCATACACAATCATAATTAAATTCAGTCAGTTTCATATCTTGCCAGATTTCAATTGCCAAAAAATAACCCATCACCTTATACATTTTTCCCCCATCTCGTTGTTATGAAGGTATATTTGTCAAGGCAGAAGACTAGAACATTTTTTTTAGCTTAACAGTTCGTTAACTTGATTTATAATTTATAAATATTTAGACAGCTGGCATGTGGGCTTGTGTTCAGACTCTTGCCCCGAGCCCCACAAATGTTACAATTGGGTGCGAGCAGGAGCAGGGGACAGGGAGGAGGAATGAGACAGGAAGTGCAGTCTGGTCTAAGATGGCAGAAAACTTGACTTCCTGTACGGAGGATAGACGTCAGGGAGTTTGCCTGCTGACTTCCTTTCCATTGTCTTTATTGTTGGTGAATTCTCCTGAGTGTATCGTATCTACGACAGCAACAAGTGAAATGAAACCAAAGTGCTGATCAGAAGAGGTTCTGCCTTGCTGACCACACCGAGAGGTCCCGGATGTGCATGAGGCCGTGCACCGGAAAGTGGACTCGGGGAGAAACCTCGGCTACTGCTCCTTGGCAGGAGCCTGGGCATCGAGCTTTCTCAGCTCCTCTGGGAACGAAAATCTGTTGACATTTTCTGTACTAGAATGTTTAATAACATGCTTTTAATACTGGCTCTAAACACGATACTTGGCTATTTTGAAAAATTTGGAAACTAAAAATAGAAAGCAAGTAGACATCTTCATACCCAGAGAAAACCGCTACCAAAACACTGGCATATTTCAGCCTTTTAAAAAAAGTTTCTCTTTTCAATCTGTAATTTTATGTGATTGAGATTCATCTCCAAATATAATGTTTTACCTTGTTTTCCTCACTTAATATGCTAGACATTTCCTCTCTGTTATTACAAACTCATTGTAAGCATCTTTGGCTGCATAATTCACTTAATCATTTCCTCATTAGAGGACATTTAGACGGGATCTAATTTCTCACCACCACAAATTACCCTGTGATGGATAAACAGGACTCTTCGAAGGCTGCAGAGTTTCTTGTTCCTCAGGATCAATATCCAGAAATGGCCCAGGAGAGTTTCAAAGATTGCAGATGTCACCTTGGAAGACACTTGCTCGATGTACCCAGGTCCCCAGCCTTTGAGGCCCTGGGGTGCTGGGACCCTCGACCTCCTCACTCATCACTGTGTGGATCTGAAAGTCCTGGGAAGACGGGGACACTGGAAACCACATCCTGGCTTTGCAAACTACTGTCTGTATGGTCCTGCCACAGCTTTCCCAGAGCCCACACTTCTGTCTGTGCCAGAGGTTGGGTGACGGTGACCCGCTCAGTTCTCATAAAGATTTAACTGATGTGCGAGAGGCACTTGTTTTTAATATATTAAATAAAAGACGGTGCTGTGAATCCCTCTCAGAATCCTCCCCTCTCCCTAAGCCCGAAGCCTGTCACTCCTGCAGCTTCTGGAAGCAGCTGGAATCCTCTTCCCCGGGCATCTTTCAAGGTTGCCTCGATGTACTGAATCGATTTCTGTCAAATGTAAACACGACGCCGCGTCCTCCTCTACACCTTGTGCACCAGAGCTGATGCTGCGTGACTTCTGGCTCTTCCCAAAGTCAAAACGACCATGAAAGGGAAACGTTTTGAGCCGGCTCCGCACCCCCAGGCAGCCACAGTGGTGTGAACAGGTACTCAGGAACACAGACCTCACAAGCTATTTTGGAAAGTGGCAAAAATGATGGCTACATCCGTTCAATGCACAGAAGAGTATCTTGGAGGGGATTCATGGCAATGTTTTGTTTTGTTTTGTTTTTTACCATAATAAAGTTTTAAAATTTAAATATTCCACGTGTGTTTTGGATATACCTCTCGCCCCATGCCTTGGACACACTGGCAGTGCTTAGTAAGTTGTGACTAATATTAACACTTTTAAAGGTGTCTGTTCAAATGACTTCAGCTACAAATCCCACGGAAGACTCTGATTGGCCTGCCTGGAATCATATGTCCTCCTCTGAGCCAATCACTGTGGACGCTGGTCAGAGTGCGAGGCCTCGTGCTCACCCTGAAGCAGGAGCTGGACGTGGGACCCACTGCACCTGAACTACAGGAGCTGAGAACTGTGGGTTCCAGGAAAGGAACTTCGGTCCGTAAGGGGGTAAGTGGCAGAACTCGCGATGGCAGCAGTGTCTAGGTCATGCAGAACCGTGCCGCCATGGCTGAGGTCTAGGAGTTCCCCTCTTGTCACAGGCACTAACACACATCCAGAGCTGAGCCCCAGGGTGACAGCAGTTCTGTCTCCTCCCGAGGAGAATAGACTACAGCCCGCGCTCCCTCTAAGTCTAGTTTTGCTCAGTCCTGGACAGAGGGTGAGACGTGCCCGCGGGGCCCCTTGCTGGCAGCACCTCAGAGTCTAATGTGAAGCAGTCCTAGCTGTGAGGACGGAGAGGCAGGGAGAGAGCCCAGGGCACAGAGGGCAGGGCGCCGGGCTGTCCCTGGGCAGCTGTGGGTGCGGGAGGGGCAAACCATGGCCAGCTGGCACCAGGCTCATTCAGGTCCTCAGACCACGCAGGAGGACACCGTCTGGCGCCTGTGCAGACATCAGGGGCCAAGGGGTGCCCCCCAGAAAGCAGGACAGGAAGGCAGGGAGCGCCGGCAGGCCCTGGCAAACTCAGAGCCGTCCTCCACTGTCTGGTACGTGACAAAATTAAACCCTGAGCGCCGCTCAGACTCCAAGGGGGCAGACTAACTTCATCTTAAATCTCCAGCCAGATGAAACATCAAAATGCAGCTTTTTACAACCAGTCGCAGAGACAAAACTTTCCTCCGGCTGTCTTGGGGCAGTGTCTGCCGGTGCCACACAGCAGCACAGGCCCAGCACTGCCATGTGGCCAGTGGCACTTGAGGACAGGCGAGCCGTGCCCCAGGCTCCAGAACTGCCCTGGCCGGAAGTTGCCAATCACAAAGCATGCATCATAGGAACAACGGCACCCACGCGGCATCCTCAGGCACGTACTGTGTGCCAGCCTGGCCTACCGAGGTGGACTCCATGACCCCGAACGGAGTGACTCTATGACCTCGAGCCAAGGAAGACCCTCAGGCAGTGTGGGATATGAGGGACTGGGGGGCTGGGCGGGGCTGTGGGAGCCCCCGCCTCAGGGACGATCGAGGAGCGCTTCTCGGAGCAGCAGGGGCCTCGTCCCAAAGGGAAGTGGGGTTCACAGATAGATAACTCCTGGAAGGAGGTCCAGGAGTGGCCACCTCCTCCTTTCCCAACAGATGCCCTTGGGGCCTGCTCTGCAGAAAATGGGTTGAGCTCCACGGCACGCCTTGTCACGAAGGAGGACAGACACCTGGACAGCCCAGGCACTGACGCATGGCGGGCAAGGGGGGCAGCCTGGGAGGGAGAGGCCAGCGTCCCAGGAAGGAAGATGACAATAAGGGCCAGGGACCTCAGGCAACAAGGAGCCAGGGAGATGCCGCCCATGGCTTCACCCTCCCTCGGGGACAGAGCAGGGCCCGCAGGGAGGCACTGGGCTTTGAGCAAGACAGTGGGCTGAGTTTGAGTGGCAGTAGAAGGTTCTAGAACAAGGCAGGTGTAGTTTGGTCTCCGAGTTTGCGGCTTCCTCTGGGACATCAGCCCCAACCAGGGGTCCCAGCCAGCCCCAAGCAGCCTCCAGGAGAGGCTGGCCTGGGCTCATCCAGGAGCTTAGCCCATGAGGTCCTTGTCCTCTTACAGCCCACGGCAGCCCCAAGCTATGGGCACACACCCCCCTTCCCCCTCACAAGGGGGCAATGCCATGGACAGCGGGTGTCCAGCCATGGACAGCAGGGCAGCACCAGCTGCCTGGGCTCCGTGCATTGAGACCTTCCCAGGTTCCTGTCCCTTGGCTGCTGCCATAAATCACCAAACAGAGGAGCGTAAAACAGCACAGATTCTGCCCGGCATGGTGGCTCATGCCTATAATCCCAGCACTCGGAAGGCAGAGGCAGGGCATTGCTGTGAGTTTGAGGCTAGCCTGGGCTACATAGTGCAGAGTCGGCCCTAATTACAAAGAGAGACAACTCAGTCTCAGAAAAGCAACAGCACAGCTCCGCGGCCCTGCTGCCGGGCGCGGGCCGTGCCTTCTACGGCTCGGTCTCTCCCACTCGTGGGCCGCCTTGCACCTCGGCTCCTAGCCCCAATCATGTCAGACCTCCCCGCGCCAGACCTCCTGCTTCCTAGGGTCACCCCCTAATCCGGGGGCCCCTGGGGCTGACCAGAGTCCCTCCTGCAGGCCACATCCTGGGCCGGCACCTCCGTGGTCCTCAGCGACCCCCGAGGTCAAATGAACGAGTCACATGACTCTTCTCCAAGTCATCGGAATAAAAAAGTTCGCTAATGGAGATTTTCAAATCTTCACCCAAAGCAAGATCAAAGGCACCTTCAAAGACGTATCTGGCCCTCATTAATTTGCAACTGTGGATCTGGCAAAAACTGACGCTGACCCTTAAAAGCTAGAAAGGCGGAGGAAGGAGAGAAAGAAGAAAGAAGGGAGTCGCCACACCTTGTCTCCGCGAGCAGGGCTGCCGCGCTGGGCATTTGGGCTGTTGCCAGCTTTCTGCCACCGGCTCGCTGGGCTTCCCCACGTAGGGTGCCCTCCCTCGCCACCAGCCCTGGGGTTGGCAACACTGACATCATTCACAAGCCAGACAGCCGTCGGAGAGCCCGCGGGGGTGCCCTTTGACATACCCACTGGTGAAGGTGTGTGGTTTTCTCTGAGCCCCTGGCTCGGGTCCTCCGCGCAGAGGCTGGGAGGGCGCCCCGCAGGAGCGCCCCCTAGTGGTGGGGTCTGGCCTTTACCTCCATCCAGCACTGTGAGCCCCGGCGGACCCGCTGCGTCTCCGAGAAGCTCACGCCCGCAGCACACCCAGGGATGGGAGGCCGAGAGGAGCTGACTACTACTGAGCGGGTGCTACACGCCCGGCACTGCACTGAACAGCTCACCACAGGTCTTAACATTCACAACCCCTGCCAACTTCCGCACACAGCCCCTCCACCGCTCCACAGCACCTGGGCCCCACACGGGGCAAACAGGCCAAGAAATGGGGACCAGTCAGGTCAGAGACCCTCACTCCCATGTTTACAGACAATAGCCGGAGGCCAAAGCCAGCCGAGTGTCTACCGACAGGAGAAGGTTTTTATGCAACAAATAATATTCAGCCTCAAAAAAAAGAACGAAATCCTGGTTGTCTACAACAGCATGGCTAAGCCTAAAGGACACAATGTTAAAAAGAAAGACAAGCAGCATGTGAACAGCGGCGGTTACCAGAACTTGGGGAAAGGACAGATAAAGGGAGGTTCGAAAATGAGCCCCAAATACCATGGAATAGGAGGAGCATGTGCTAGCAGTGTCCCAGTAGCACATGGGGGACTGTTTATATTTTAAAACAACTGTAAGAGAAATGAGAGATCCTTGTGGCTAAATATCCAGAGTTGAGGGCTATGAACTGCACATGGATGAAATACCACGCTTGGATGCTATAAATACACGCAAGGAGTGTGTGCCAGTTAAAGAGAAAATTATAGAATCTCAAAACCTAAAGAGCTCTAATGTCCAACCGGCACCCTGGAGTCCTCAGGCGTCAAAGCCTGTCATGAAATCTCGCAAGATCACAGGCCTTGCTTCCTTCTTCGGTTTGAGGGGTGGTGCTTTCCTACCAAAATAAATTCGATCTGGGAGTATTTAGCCTGAACCCCACCAGCTAGGTCCGTCATGAAGTCCATGCTGAGTCACCTTTCCAAAACCCACACAGAGTCCCTGACTGTGGACCCCACCAGGCCAGGGTTTTGGCTGAGACACTGCCGGTCTGCATGGTCAGTGAGGAGCATGTAGGTAAATCGCTACCAGGCCCCACTGGACATGCCGCTAAGGCACAAAGCAAGAGACTGATTCCTAATGCAGCCTGGTCCTGCTCCGTCCCTTCAGCGCCATGCATGTGTCCCTGACTTGTGAGCTCTGGAAGACAAGCCTCAGAAAGGACAGCACACTTGTAAAAGTGACAAGTGGATTTCTTACCAGGGCACAGAGACAGGCCTGTTAGGCCGAGCCGCCTGGCTGGGTTCTCAGCTCCGGGACGGTGTTGTGGCCGTGCAAGGTCTCAGCCCCGCAGCCTGGGGCCTGGGAGCAGAGCGCTGTCGGCCCAGGTGTGGCTGAACCTGGCACTGGGCAGGCCAACCCACTCCCTCCCTAACAGATAAGTTTAATTAAAAGTAGGACGGGTGCTCAGCTTCTGTGGGAGGCGATCATTAGACAATCAGAACGCGTGGGTACCAGGAGGTAACTGCATTTCACAGAGCTTTTTCTGCCATCATGGCAGAATCAATCAATAATTAAATTAGAAGCGGAGTGGGCTGCTGGGCCCCAATCTCCCCGGACTTAGCAGACACGGGTGAACCCTGCTATGTGCCTGGCCTGCACAGGAAGAAGGCACAGTCCTGGCTACAGAGTCCCCTCAGCTATCCTCCAGCCACGTTTCACCATGATGAAACGCAGCATGTCCCTGTCCAGAATTAAAAGGGCTTTGGGCACAGGAGTTCTACAAGTTGAGGTGGGACAAACAGGAGACGGGGGTGTAGCTGTTAGCTGCTGGTGTATAACAAAGAGTCCCCAACACTCAGTCATCCATGAGCACTGACTTCCCGAGAGCCTACAGCTGGGCACCTGGCCCTGGCTGGGCTCAGTCTGTTCATCTCTCATTCTGCACCAGGGCAGGCTGTCCTCGGACAATGGCAGAGGCCCCAGTGGCCAGCAGAAGCAGCCAGACATCTCCAGCCTTTGCATGGGCCTGACACAGCCTTCCCACACTCACCTCCACTTGGCTGAGCTGCCGTCACTCTGCTGAGGCGTGACGGGGCATTGTTACTGTGTCGATACGGAAATGTGGTCACCGATCAGGCTGCCACAGGGAACTCCCTGCTCAGGCACCTGCCAGCCACTCTGCACACATTGTCTCCGGGAGTCCAGCAACCACTCTTTGAAGTCTGAAGTCTGCACTGTGCCTGCCTTAGGGATGGGAAAACTGCAGTCCTCGCCAGTAGCCTGGGCAAGGTCCTCCAGTGCCCACACAGCAGGACAATGCCGGCTGCACTTTCCATTGGCCGCCTGCCTCCCACCAGCCTGGGGCCAAAACAGCTGGACCCGGGTCTCCCGCCTCCCCTGCCATGGGTGACAGGGTGACAGGCGGGGCCCCGGGGACACTGCAGGCTCTAGAGGCCTGGGCGCCAGGCCTGGTAGATCCTTGGGCTCAGCTGGTTTTGCTCACCCTGTGTGGACGACGCGGCAGGGACAGGCCAGAGACAAACCGCAGAGGCTGCCAGCACCTCACATCAGCTCACGTCAGCAGTGGAGGCCCTGGACTTAAAGGGTCACCAGTGGAGGCCCTGGACTTAAAGGGTCACCAGTGGAGGCCCTGGACTTAAAGGGTCACCAGTGGAGGCCCTGGACTTAACGGGTCACCAGTGGAGGCCCTGGACTTAACGGGTCACCAGTGGAGGCCCTGGACTTAACGGGTCACCAGTGGAGGCCCTGGACTTAACGGGTCACCAGTGCCAGCGGCTGCAAAACAGTTTCCCTGGGACCCGGACAGACCTGAGACTGCTCCCCAGTGAGAAGCACTCCCTCCCCTCAAATTGAGGGTGTGCTGTGTTATGTGGCCCCAGGGACTGTGCAGGTGGAATGAAGGATCAGACCTCGGGCTTCTGGGGTGCTCCTGGGGTCACCGAGTGGCCCAGGTGATGTCTGGGGCCCTCCTGGGAGGGGGCAGAAAGGCAGGGGGGAAATGTGCTGCTGTTTACTTGGAAGATGATGTGGCCATGAGCTGAGAGATGTGGGGGGCTTTCAAAAAGCGGGAGAAGATGGGAAAACGGTTCCCTGAGTCCAGACGGGCTCACACCCTCCGCCCTCAGCCGCTGGGCTCGGTGGGTTTTAACAGCAGGTATGGGAGATAAACGCAGTGAAATTTAGCACAAAACGTTGTATACGTTTATCACAACCCAACACACACACACACACACACACACACACACACACATACACGCTGCTTGCCTGCTCAGGCCGCTGTAACCGACCATCACAGACTGAGTGGTTTAGAACACCAAAGTTTTCCCCTACTTGGAAGGCTGAAAATCCAAGACCAAAAAGAAAAACAGCTTCGGGGTCTGATGAGCGTCCTACCCCCCAGTTCAGAGCCAGCCCAAACACACTCTCGGGATCGTTCTCGAAAGGACGTTGGCATCTTTCAGAGACACCACCTTCTGAGCTAATCAGCCCCAAAATGCCAACTACTAGTGCCACCACCTCGGGTTAGGGTGTCAGGTCAATTTGGGGGACACAAATATGGGTCTGTGTCACGTACACGTACACATGCACATACATACATACATATATATACATGTATATATATGTATACATACATACACACACGCACATATTGTGCACACAAACATGCACACACATGCACATAGAAGCATACATACACATGCATTCACACATATGCATGTCTCTACACAAAACATTTATACAAATGCGTGTATGCATACCCATGCACAGACACAAACATGAACACATGTACACATACACGGAACCAAGGCACCACTAAGAATAACCATGGGAGAATCATTCTTATCACTCCTATACAGTTTCTCTAAGAAATGAACAGTCAGCCCCACTGCGACTCACTAGACTGATTTCACAGCCAAAATCTCAGCTGCCACCTGTGTCTTCAAAGTGCAGCCGCACGCCGAGGCTCACCTGGCTGTGTCACCGCCTGGTCCTGGCCGGTCACGCTAGGGAACTTCCACAGCACGGATCTTACCTCCCTCCCGTATCACTTCCTCTCTGGCCTGTTTTCAGTCCTTTCTGTGACTCAGAGCTCTTCCTGCGAGGACACATTTTTAACTCCTCTCTCCTCTAAAGAAGCTGTGGCTTGCCAGGCACGGTGCTGTACGCCCGGAATTCCAGCACTTGCGAGGCTGAGGCAGGAGGATGGCTGTGAATCTGAGGCCAGGAGAAGAGGAGGAGGAGGAGGGGGAAGGGAAAAGGCAGGGAAAGGGGAAGAAGAGGAAGCAGCTGTGGCTTACACTGAGCAGAGCTGTCCGAGAAGGTGCCAACGGACATCCGCTACACACTACATCCTTTGTTCTATAGGCAAATCATCCACATGAAGCCAATCAAGCCGCCGGCACTCCTAAGGTTTGTTCGGAAAAGATTCCCAGGGCAGAAGTTGAGTTCTGGGTACTGCAGGAAACGGCAGAACCACTCTGTTCAAGATAAGAGGAAAAATTTCCAAGTTGCACCAGAAGCAGGTGCGGAAGGAAGGCAGCAAGACGGCCGATGCGCAGCTCTGCCTTCTGATCTCCACAGGCTGCCCGTGTCTTCAAGTTCTCCACGAAACACTTGAGTGTGGGGAAGTTTCTGGCAACTGGGGAACAACCTTGCTTTAGGACCCAATTATCTCTGGTGGAATCTAAGCAGAAGGTGTGGATACTGGAAGCATAAAGTTAGTTAGCAAAGCGTTGAGCTGGCAGGAATAACTGAGCAGGCTCTGGGCCAGCTCAGAGCAGGGGAAGTGGGTTCAGAATAACACGTGGTCAATAGGAACCTCACAAGTGCAAGGTCCCGAGTTCGATCCCCAGTATCAAAAACAAAGCAAAACAAAAATCACCTCTTCTGGGTGCGTCTGCTGAGTCTGAGATCTGTGCTCCAGGTGAACGCTGGGAGATGGATGGCGCCACACAAGTGTCTCCAGATCGCCAAGAGCAAGCGGGCATCCACACACCAGGCAGCCTCGCCATCTGAGCATGCACCGCGTCCCTGGCTCTAGGGAGCCATGGAGAGACAAGGTGGACAAGAGGATAATGGCTTCTGTCCTCAAAGGAGCCCAGCAGACCCGAGCTGGTCACTCCCAGTGGGGAGAGCAGAACAGACCTGCCTAGAGCTCACTGAGTGCTTAGGAATCAGGGAACCAGGGGACGGGGTCAGGAGAGAGTCCAGCCGCAAAGCAGGACGGCCACTGACCCCCGGTGCAGGGCAGCCCCACAACGTCGGGTTCAGCTGGGAAGGACAATGCATCTGCTCTGGGCCACCTGAGAGACAGGCGGGACACAGACAAGCAGCTCCACTCAGGGCCGGAGCCAGTGCTGCCAGGAAAGCTCCCTGGAGACAGGGGGCCCGGGCTGAGAAGAGGGGTCAGGAGGACACGCCTGGGGGAGCAGCTGCAGGCACAAGGCCCTGGAGGAGAGAGTGACTTACAGGACCTGGCCAGTAACGCGGCCTCAGCCTTTGGAGTCTGAGGACAGGTGTGGACAGAAGGGCCCTCACTGCTGGCTGTGAGTTCCAAAGCAACCGGGGAGCCCCAGGGTCCTGGAGTAGGAGGAGACGGACAGCCCGAGTTTCAGAGATCATCAGGACCAACAGGAATGGCTGAAAAGCACTGGCCTCACTGCAGAGGACGGGAACTTGGCCACAACCACTGTGCGCTCTTCACTCCAGCTGAGTTGGCAGTGTCGGACCCTGAGCTAGCCGAATAGTGACCTGTGCTCTGCGGGCACCAGCTGAGGTCAAGGGCACACGTGGCCACAGGAATGGGCTCATCCGTGTCCCAAGCCACAGGTGGCCCTGAGGATGACAGGTGACACAGTGCTCCCACTAAGAAACCAAGCCAGACGGACCTAAGCGTGGCCTCGGTCCCTGGCTGGGTCCTGAGCCTGTGAAATGCTGCTGCCATCACTGAGGGGACAAAGTGAAGAGATCACATCAAGCACAACTGTCACTCAGGGCAGCAGAAGACCTGCAGTGTCCCCGGAGCTGTGCACACCATGCCCCGAGTGTCCACTGGAGAGACACCTGTGCAAAGCTGTGGCCACGTCAGGGCGCCCACTGCATACCTCAAGGCGGTGCAAGGCCAGCAGCTTATGTGCACATGCGGGGAGGCAGCTGGAGGGGCGGAGGTGAGGACAGGTCCGTGACCTGCCCCATCAAGGTCGTGGCCCCCAGGCTCAGGCTGGGACTCCACGTGCTACATAAATACTGTCCTAAACTGGCACGTGATACAGAAAAGTATTTTTAAGTCACAAAGATTGAGAGACAGTGGAGACAGGATGAGGGTTGTGAGTGACAATTGTAAAACTATGTTAATAGTTTAAAAGATTTCATAACAGTATCAACAAAAAATAATGCAAAGTGCCAAAATGGTATAGCAGTTGCCAATCCTACGTGATCTACCTCGTTCCTGAGGCTTCACTCCTGATCTGCGGCAGCCATACCTTAGAGGTGCTCTGATTATTCAACTCTATTAAATATTTTAGACTCCCAGACATATTCATATAATTAAAATTATAATATGTACTTATTGACCCATAAATTGGTTTTATTATGTTGGGAGGCCTAAAATAGCTTCATTCAAAATCTATTTTAAGAACCAATTTTTAATTAAAAAAGCCCAATATGGCCAAGTTCATTAAATCAAAACTGATGTTTTTTTATGATTATTTGAACTTTAAAAATAAAAAGTATTAAAGGTGAAAACATTTTTATGCATATTTACATATCCTAATTGTTTTTGTCTGCATATCTATCTTAACATTGTGTCTGTGGTATTTTTCAAAATAATTTGTTTTACTACAACTTCCTATTTTTTTTGCAAAATGATGCATGTAATCATCTTCAGTGCATTTTATGGTTTATGTTAAAATTCTAACTTATTCTTCTGAAGAAGTGGAATTTTTAATTGAGAGAATATTCTCTCTACAGGAATGGAGGTACCCAGAAAACTGGGTAAATGCAGCCACACTAGGAACATTTTCCACCCCAATATTTCTGCTCTGGGATGTGGAAACGTTCAACAGAAACGTTCTCATAGACACTGTCTCTGTTTCTATTCAAGGTACATATTTTCCAACACATATTTTTTCACAATGAAATGTGTCACATACATCATCTCTAGTCGCAACTCTCTGACTACTTTACCAAACACAGATACTGGAAAATTCCAGGCCTGTTCCCCCCGATCCCTTCCCAGCCACAGCACAGATTTCCCCGAAGGACCCGAGGCAGGCACCGCATTTACAAACTCCCCTGCGTGTCCAGGGGGGCAGCGCTGACGGCAGTTTCCAGCCCACAGAGTCTCGCTGTGGAACATGTTAGATTCCTCCCTGCTTCCTTAGGACTACGCTGCAGAGTCTCCCTGCTTGGAGCTTTTCTTTCCAATAATTACAATTCGCTAAAAATGTTAATTACTGACATTTGTGGGTTCTATTCATCAACTGTTTCAATTAAAGATTTCCAATCGATTTTTATACAACTGAATCCAAAATTTAAAAGCCTGGTTTATAAAACCTTTAGAAGTGCCATTATTGGGTACTTGAGTTGATTTACCACATAACTGTTCAAGGGCACAAATGTTTATTTGTGAAATCTGATGGAAGATGAGAAAGAGGAGAGAAAGCGGGTCTTGCCATTACAGTGAAAGCGCAGACTGTGGCACGTCTCACATCCTCTCCGTGGCAGAACTGTTGGTTTCGAGTTATTCTGGGCATCGCGTGGCAGCTGTAAATGTTGACAGTTGTGGCTTCAATTTGGGAGAGTGGATTATCCCGCGGACCTTCACGGTGCGATTGAATGGACCACAGAAATTTCAGGAATATTTGAGCCCTCAGTTCAAAGAGAACACTGCTTTACCATAGCGCTCGCTTTGCCAAAATGTGTTTTCCTACCCTCAGTTTGTGAACAAATAATTTCTTCCTCGTGCAGAGTTTTTCAACTGAATTTATAATAACATCATCATCTCACCCGCAGTTGAAGGAACTTCAAACTCTGTACTAATTCCAGCAATCAGAGGGAAGCGATGGAGCTTGCGTGGGGACTGCAGGCTTTCTCTCTGACACATCTGGTGACAGTGATACAGAACCAGAGCTGCTCAGCTGTTTCCGAAGCTCTGTTAGCAGAGCCAACGCACCCACAGCTGTCACTGCACTTGTCATGGGTGCACAGAACACTTGGAAGTGGAAGATGAACAAAATTAATTCTCAGGACCGGTCCCGTGGGTCTAAGTGAAGAGGCATGGCTCACAGAGGAGACGCTCTGAATAGCCCCTGTCACATCTCTGTGCGCCCCAGCTACACATCCTTCAATGTCCATAAGATCTGGTAAGAAGTGCACGGTGGTCCCAAGCACAGACACAGCAACTAAGACGCTGGGTATCCCAGGGTATCCCAGGCTCAGGTTCCACGGTTTAGATCGAGTCCCCGAGTCTCACGTAGTGGGAGGTGACTGGATCGTGGGCTGTTCTACCCATCCGTGGATTCGTCACTGATGAGTTTGTGGCTGAATGTGTTTCTGGGAGGTGGAGTCTGGTTGGAGGTGGTCACTGGGGTGCGACCTGAAGGGTGCATTCTTATCCTTCATTCCTCCTTTCTCTTGCTGCTTCTTGTTGCCATGAATGAAGCAGTTTCTCTTCGCCAGCCCCTTCTGCCATCCCATTCCCATCTCGGAGCCAGCTAGCCATGGACTGAACTCTCTGAAACCAGGAGGCAAATAAACCCACCATCTTTACATGTCAGATTGGTGATTATTTGTCAGCAACAGGAAAGGGACCACTACACTAGAGAACGGTGTGTGACTGCCCTGCCCCTTGTTCTCTGGCTAGAGCCCTCCCTACCACAAAGAGCTGAGAACCAGCTGTGGACAGCCAGAAGGAAAACAGTGCCAGGCGGCAGCAGGACCAGTCAGGCGATGGACTCAGATGTGTGACTTGGGGCCATGCTGAGACTGCAAGGGAGGCTCTCCAGGACCCCACCTCTGCCCAGCTGCACTGCACAACCAGCTCTGGAAGATCCCCCAGGGACCTGTCACTCTGCACCACTCCCAGGGGGACCGTGGAGTGTCCGTCTGTAATGCTTCTCAGCCTTCCAGCATGGGAGGAAACACAAAGTCCTCTTGGGTGCACCAGAGGTCAGAGGAGTAGCTGCTGGTCCCTGGAGTGGGGTGAGGACCAGGCTGAGGGTTTCCCCCAGAGATCAACCCCCTTGCACCACGGAAGCTGTCATCACACAGCAGCTCGGTGCAGCCAGGGCCTCTGCCTGGAGGTCACACACTCTCGTCCTGAGACGAGACCACCGCTGCTTGTGTCACCAGCAAAATCAGCTGGGTCTCCAGAGAGGGGGCCAATGAGTTCCAAAATCTAAAAATTTTTTAAAATGTACATTCTTCTTTTTAAATCCTCATTTATTGCTTCCCAGTTGTATTGGAGCCCAAGGTTTTGTTTTGTTTTTTTCCCTCTTCGGCAAAATGGAGCTAATAAACTTTCATGGAAGCCTGGGAGCCTTTACAGTAAAGACCGGTGTGTGCCACAGGCCAATGCAAAAATCAGCTCATGCAGGGGCAGGGATATCCATGTAAAACCCGGAGCTAGGAGGCTACTTTGAGCACCTTGCTCACGCGAGTCAACAACCTCATAAAGTGAACACGACCACCCAGTTCATAGGTGAGAAGATTGTTGTGGTGGACCAGACAGTAATCCAAGGCCCACGCTCACTGGCAGAGCCAGGCTTTCCTCTCTGCCCTCACCATGCAACGCAATCAGTCACCAGGCCCTGCTCCTTCCCCACAAGAGATTCATGCCTCAGTTTCTCTGCTGTGAACACTGATATCACCACTCACAGAGGGGTGCGATGGGGATGAGAGGGAGAGCTAATGTCAGGGTGCCTCGGACCCACGTGCACAAGTTTCGATGATGTTTCCAGAGCAGATGCCATTTCAGGCAAGAACAGGTCATTTCACAATTGGCACTTCGGCGGCCTGAACCAGAACTGAATTAATTTGCATATGCAGATTACATAAATATTCACGCCTGATGCATCCAGACATGTTGGGTGACCACCGCTTGCTCAAAACCATTCTGTACTCAACCCCCAATGAGCAGTGTATAATTCAGTGCCGGGTGTGGTCCCTCCTCCGGGCCCTTCCTGGTCACCTCTATCTCCAGCTCACCTTGAGCAGCCCCACTCTGACTGGAGGCATTCCCAGGCCAAGGAATCAGCCAGGCAGGGAGCTGCTCTTAGAGAACACCCAGGTTCAGGAACTGTCCCTGGTGCTGAAGACCCCACGGGCCCAGCACAGGCAGAACCCTACCCTCCACGCTGGGGCCAACTTTTCGCCTGGTCTACAAGCTTCGCCACTCTGTCTGGCACAGGCCGGTGCTCAGTGGATGCTAGGGTGTTTATTGGGGGAAGAACTTGGTTGGCCCTAGGAAGTGTGGCCCTCAGGGGCTGGACACCCATTTTACATCCACCCCCAGTAACTGCGTCTCATGAGATCCCTGGGTCTATGTCTGTTGCTGGTTAATTTTCTGACTCTGTCTTGCGACAGTTCATCTTCCGGTGTGTGGCCTGATCTCCCCTGAGAGCACGTTCTCTGTCACTCTTCCTTCGCAGCCATGCTGAGGCTTGGAGGGGCTGTGTTCTTCTCTATGGGGTTTTCATTCTTCCTCCAGGGTCTGGTGTTGGTTTGGAACTAGGGCCACAATGTCTCCTGGGTGTCCCAGGTTTGGGAGGAATGGATTAGGTTCAGCCCCATTACCCTGCTGGGGCCTAAGGCTCAAGCTCAAACCAGAGGCCTGTTACAGGCACAGCCTGTGCCCACCCAGGCCCTTGGGCATGGGCTCCTGCTCAAGCTCACCAGCACCAGGCTTCCTTCTGCTCTCGTTGTCCTTCAGTGATGGCTCCCGCTTTTCAGAAATGTAGCAAAGCCTATTTACAGTGGAATTGTGCTCTTTTGTAGGATAGCAAAGATAAGAAATGGTCACACATCAAGACAGCAGAGAGTGCTGCACGAGAGACAGCCAACTGTGTGTAAGCCTCCATGACTCACAGCTGCAAAGAAGTCAAAAGGAGCCAAGCTCTAGAGAAAGGCCTTCCTCGCACATAATCACCAACGATTTCATCGTGTTCTCAGCTCTGGGGCAGGGCTAGTATCAGACAGCTTTCCTTTCAATCACAGAACACCTGAGATGATCAGCTTATGATGCAAAAAAGTGACATGACTCAGAGCTCCAAGTTGCATCCACGACCTTGGCCCTGACCTTGGGGCCTGCAGTGAAGTGACACATCATGGCAAGAGCAGAAGGCACAGTGAAGCTGCTCATTTCACAGCCAGAAAAAGGAGACGTGGAGGAAGGGGCCAGGCTCCCACAGTCTCCTTCAAGGCCGCGCCCAGATCCTAAGGTCCTCCCAAGACGCCCTGTCTCTTCACAGTCCCACCACCCCAGCAGCGTCAACCTGGTCCAAGCTCCTGCACATGCACCTTTAGGAGACTTTCAACATCCCGATGAGTGCAGGTAGAAAGAGGCTATGGGCAAGCAGGCTTCAAACTCTAGAGGAAATGAGCCAAGCTTTTTAGTCTAAATGACAGACTGTGACTGGAAAGAGCTACTAAGATGAAAATAAGCTCCCTGACCAGATAACTCTTGGCAAGAGGTCAATGGGGTGAGGCCAAAAGCAGGGAGAGCTCTTGTAGCCTCGTCATGTTTAGACTCCAGGTAACAGGACCAGTGAGGACGGGGGTAGGTGGGACGTCTAACTTGTTCTCAATGCAGCAGAATCCACGCGGGAACTGAAATTAGCCCAAGTGCCAGCAGCACCCTCAAGCAGCTCAGCTCCTGGAAGAGCAGCGACCAGCCACAGGTAGAACATGCCTAAGGACATGGGTTCTGTGTTGAGAGGCTGCGGCACGGGCTCCAGAGACTCGCAGCCCAGTGACTCAGGAGGAAAGGTCCCAACCTGCCCTCGGGACCCTGGAAACCACACACGACCAGCAACGACGGAAGCTCTACCACAGCCCAGCTCCATGGGGCTTTTGGTGGGAGATGTGACCAGTAATCAAGAAAAGAATCGATACAGACAGTCACATGCAGCCCAGGTGTTATAAAGAGCACACGACCACTTTCACTTTTCTTCTAGATTTGTTAAACAATTCAGAGGAAAATAAGGTCAGATTGAGCAAACAGAAATTTTCGGCAGCAGAATGCAAGCTCCACTCTATTATATTGAGACAATAAAATGGAATTGTGTAACTAAAAAAGATTACTTCTGAGATGAAACCTTTATTGAATGGATCGGATAGCAGATTGGACATAGATCCAACGAACAAATCTGTCTTAGTTACTTTCTTGATCTGGGGACAAAATACCCAACACTCCCAAGTTAGAGGAGGAGAGGTTTGATTTGACTCACAATGTGAAGAGGCTCCGGTAAGCACAGGCTGGCTCCAAAGCAGGGCAGCAGGGCAGGAGGGCGTGGCAAAGGAGAAAAAGCTGCTGGCATGGTTGGCAGGAAGCAGAGAGATCAAGAGGAGGGAGGAGCTTGACCCTTCCGGATCATGCCCCCAGGGAACCGCCTCTTCCCAACAGGCTTCACCCCTAGCATCACAGCCAGCTATATGCCCATGAGTCGACCAATCCAGTGCCACCGCACTCCCGCGAGATAGTCACTTCCACAAACTCCACCTATGAGCACACTGGGCTTTGGGGGTCATCTAGATAGAGGCCATCACGATATCCACAACCTTAACCCCAAGCTGCTGAGTCCAGAAAGATCCACCCCTAACCAAATCTTATATTGTTGAAACACAGAGATAAATAGAAAAATCCTGAAAGGGGGCCAAGAAGAAAACCAAAGCCATTGGAGCTATTGTGAAAGGGCAGGAAGAGGCATAACCAAGCAGACAATGAGAGGCTCTTGTCACATCCTGAAAGAAAAAAATAATGATCAGCCACACACCTGCATGAAGAAAAAGTCTTTCAAAGCTGAAGACAAACTAGAGATTTAATGAGACAAACAAACACTAAAAAATAAGCACCTTGGAGTCACTGAGGGGTGCTTCTTCACACGTGGTCAAGGACACAAACGGATCCTGCCCGAGTGGCCCCAGGAACAATGACTTCCTGTCCGCTCTGAGTGGGATGGAGCGAGTGTCACAGGGCCATGCCGAGCATGAGACTCATGGCTGTTCCAGGCACCCTTGAGACCAGAGGAGGTTCCTCAGCGAGGCTGAAAGCTGCTGACCGCATCTCAAGCTGGAGGGAACAAGAAGCTCAGGCCCGGGCTTGGGTCCAGCCTCCCTTCTTGGGGGGCCTCTGAGGACTGGGTCCCACATCCTCTCAGCCTCTGCTCTTTATAGTAGATTCTGCAGCTTCCTCCCCAGACTCCTCCTCAGCCATACAAAATGGCGCAGTGTCTGAGTACCTGGTGGCATGGGTGTCCTGCCTCAGTGCCCCCAGCCAAGAATCAGCCAGCCACAGTTGCTGGACATGCTAAGCAGATGACTGACTGGCCACTCTGAGCAACCAGCTGGGGTGGGCAGCAAGGCAAGCAGTGCCCAGTTGGAAAGCGTAACAAGCAGCTGCATGTTACC
>PVIR01032078.1:0-18947 GCA_004026965.1 Petromus typicus
TTTTTTTTTCCAGTAGTCAGAACTCCCTGTATGTTCCAACCCAGTGTATTGGCATAAAATCTCTTGATGTGTATGGAGAAGTGCAAAATCTGTTTCACGTCCTAAGGATTTCATGCAGCTTATTAATCATCTTGCATAATATTCCTTCTGGGTGTAGTTATATTAGGTATGCATCTTGTTAACAAAATTCTCTTCAAAAATAATCTATGGTTTATTTTCTTCATATTTTAAAATTCTGTTCCCTTGATAATAAAAACCAAACTGCCTCTGCCTCTCTGCTATAACAAAGAGCACTGTAATGAATATCTTCAAAGCCTCCCTCCCGGGCCATCTGAGCTCCTCTGAGGAGACTGTTGAGTCACAGGCTACCAGGTGTCCACTTTCCACTGTCACTTGGCACTCTATAATCACTCTACCATTTTTCCCTCTTGCTCACTATGTGAGAGATTGCTGCTTCCCCTCACAATCACAGTACATTTGGAGTTATATTCCTTTTTGATTTTTATCACTTTGATGTACAAAAAGTGGCACTTTTCTGAACTTCTATTCTTTTGATTACTAATGTGGTTGGGCCCCTGTTTGCTTCTACCTTCTAATTCCAGACTCCTCCCTCAGTAACTCACTCACCCATGTCTATCCTGCTTTATCTAATGGGTACTATGTCTTTTGATGTCCTTGCTGTTTTTGTTAGTTTCAAGAGTTACTATTATTTCCTATGCTTAATTTTGTTTTGTTTTCAGATAACTCAAATACTTTCTCATAATTTGTTACACATCTGGAAACAGTATCTATGTTACTTTTTTTAATTGAAATCTTTACTGGTACATTACATATACAAGTCAGGATTGCTCTCAACAATGAGAATTTGTACCAGTATATGGCACAACTCATCTCATTTTTTCCCATAGCCTTACCTACCCTACCACCCCCACCCCCTATCTACATAAACTCTTTTTCCTTTCTTTTTCATTATAATCTCATTATTTGTCCCCCTTCACCCCATTTCGCTTTGAGTATTTTGTTTCACAATATATAACATACATTCTAGAACTCATTTACATCTTCATTTTTTCATACCAGCGAAAAGATACAATATTTACAAATAAATCTGTGACCTACTTATTTCACTACTGAGAAAGTCCTCAAGGTGCATCAATTTAAGTATAAATGATTCAAACCTCTGATTGTTATGGCAGAGTAATACTCCATTCTGTAGAAGAACCACAGCTTTTTTATTCAGTCTCCAGCTGATGGACATTTGGGCTGATTCCAAGATTAAGAAATCACAAATTGAGCTGCTATAAGAATTGGTGCACATATGTCAATGTGATATGAATCTTTTAATTCTTTTGTGTATATACCTAGCAGAGGAGTAGAAGGGTCAAATGGCACCTCTAATCATAGTTTTTGAGGAATCTCCAAACTGATCTCCACAGAGGTTGTACATTCCCACCAACAGTGGAGAATGGTTCCTTCTTCTCCACAGCCTCGCCAACATTTGTTACTGGCTAATTCTGAAACAGTAGCAATTCTTTTGTGGAGTGAGATGAAATCTTAATGTTGTTTTCACTTGCATCTCTCAAATAACTAGTGATATTGAACATTTCTTCATATGCTTCTTAGCTGCTTTTATTTCTTCCTCTGAAAAGTGTCTGTTCATTTCAGATGCCCATTTTTGAATTGGGTCTTTAAATTTGGGTGGATTGATTTTTTGAAGCCCTTTATATATTCTAGATAGTAACCCTTTGTCTGAGAAGCAGCTGGTTAAGATTCTTTCCCATATTGTTGGTTGCCTTTTCACTTTGCTGGTGGTTTCTTTTGCTGTGCAAAAACCTCTCAATAGGATGAGATCCAATTTATTGATTTCTTCTACCAATTCTTGTGCTATAGAGTACTTGTTCATGAAATCTTTGCCTAAACCAGTGTCTTCAAGAGTTTTACCTAACCTGTTTTGTAGCACGTTTAGTGTGTATGTTTTAATATTTAGGTCCCTAATTTGATTTTATTTTAGTACACAGTGAAAGATTTTATTTTATTTTAGTACACAGTGAAAGAGCTAGGTCTAGCTTTAGATTTTGGCAGATTAAAGTCCAGCTTTTCCAGCACCATTTCTTAAAGAGGCTATCCTTCCTCCACTGAGGGTATTTGGCTTCTTTGCCAAAAATGAGATAGCTTAGTGTGTCTGGAATAGTTTCTGGATCTTCTAATCTACTCCACTGGTTCTCAGGTCTGTTGCTTTGCCAGTATCATGTGGTTTTTATCACAGTGGCTTTGTAGTACAGTTTCAAGTTGGGGATCATAATACCCCCCATCATGTCCTTATTGCTTAGAATTGCCTTTGCTAGTCTAGGTCTTTTGTGATTCCAAATGAATTTCTGGATTATTTTCTCTAGATCTGTGAAATATGTCTTTAGGAGTTCATTTGGGATTGCTTTGAATATGAATAATAGTTGTGGGAGTATAGCCATTTTAACGATATTGATTCTTCCAACCCAGGAATAAGGGATGTCTTTCCATTTTCTGGTATCTTCTTCTATCTCCTTTTTCAGAGTGCTGTAATTTTCAGAGCAAAGGTCTTCCACCTCCTTTGTTAGATTGATTCCTAGATATTTTTTTTTATTTGGATGCTACTGTGAAGGGGATTAATTCCCCAATTTCTTGCTCAGTGAATCTGTTGTTCATGTATATAAAGGTTAATGATTTTTGAACATTAACCCTGTATTCACCTACACTAATAAATTTGGTGATTAGGTCTAGCAGTCTCTTGGTTGAGCTTTTAGGATCCTCTAGATAAGAGTATCATGTCATCAGCAAATAGAGACAGTTTAACTTCTTCATTTCCTATGTTTATTCCTTTTATTTCTTTGTCTTGCCTAATTCCTATGGGTAATGTTTCCAGCATAATGTTGAACAGAAGTGGTGAAAGTGGACATCCTTATCTTGTACTTGATCTTAGTGGGAAAGGTTTCAGTTTTTGACCATTTAGGGTGATGCTGGCTGTTGGTTTCCCATAAATAGCTTTTAGTAGTTTGAGATACCGACCATCTATTCCAATTTTCTTCAGGGTTCTGATCATAAATGGGTGTTGGATTTTGTCAAATGCTTTTTCTGCATCTATTGAGATGACCATACGGTTTCTGTCCTTGAGTCTGTTAATGTAGTGCATTACACTTATTGATTTATGTATGTTGAACCATCCTTACATCCCTGGGATGAATCCAATTTGGTCAGGGTATAAGATCTCCTTGATGATTCACTGTATTCTGTTTGCTACTATCTTATTGAAGATTTTTTGTGTCAGTGTTCATTAGGGAGATTGGCTGTAATTCTCTTCGTTTGTTGGGTCCCTCTCTCTGTTTTTGGAATCAAGGTAATGGTTGCTTCCAGAAATGAATTTGGGAGTGTTGCTTTCCTTTTGATTTCATTGAAGATTTTGAGAAGCAGTGGTGTTAACTCTTCTCTAAAACTTTTGTAGAATTCAGTGAAGCCATCAGGCCCAGGGCTCATTTTTGTTGGTAGGGTTTTTACTATATTTTCAATCCCACAGATTGATGTCAAGGTGTTAAACATTTTTATATCCTCTTCATTCAACTTTGGAAATTCGTATGTATCTAGGAATTTATCCATTTCTTTTCCATTTTCCATTTTATTGGAATACAAATTTTCAAAGTATCTGTTTATTATTCTCTGTATTTCCACTGGTTCAGTGGTAATTTCCCCCTTTTCATTTCTAATAATGTGTATTTGAGCCTTTTCTTTTCTTCATTTGAGCAGGTTAGCTAAAGGTCTGTCAATTTTGTTTACCCTTTCAATAAACTAACTCTTTGATTTGCTGATTTTCTGTATCATTCTCTTAGTCTCCATTGCATTAATTTCTGCTCTGATCCTTATGATTTCCTCCCTAGTATGAGCTCTTGGTTTGCCTTGCTCCTCTTTTTATAGTAGCTTAAGGTTCAGCACTAGATTGTTAATTGAGCTTGCTCTGTTTACCTGATATAGGCATTCACTGCTATGAATTTCCCTCATAGAACTGCTTTCATTGTATCCTATATGTTCCTGTATGTTGTACTGGGATTATCATTCAATTTTAGAAACTACTTAATTTCATCTTTAATTTCTTCTGTGACCCACTGTTTAGTCAGTAGAGTATTATTCAATTTTCATGTCTTTGTGAAGGTCTTGGGATTTTTTTTTTCTCTTCAGCTCTAGTTTCAAGGCTCTATGATCTGAGAGTATTCAGGGGACAATTTCAGTTTCTTTGCATTTACTTAAACCGATTCTATGAACTAGCAGGTGGTCTGTTTTGGAGAATGATCCATGAGCAGCTGAGAAGAATATAAATTCTCAGTGGGGTGAATACTCTGTAGGCATCTATTAAGTTCATTTGTTGAAGAGTTTGGTTTAGCTCAAGCACTTCCTTATTGATTTTCTGTCCAGTCAATCTGTCTGTGACAGTGGGGTATTGCAGTCCCCTACTATTATTGCATTTTTGCTTATCTGCCTTTTCATGTCCATTAATGTTTGTTTTATATAGTTGGGTGCACTAGAGTTTGGGGCATAAATGTTTAAGGCAGTTATTTCTTTTTCTTGGATAGTTCCCTGTATGAGAATATAATGACCTTGTCTCTTTTAATCATTTTTGGTTTAAAATCTATTTTGTCTGCAAATAGGATAGCTACTCCTGCTTTTTTGCAGTTTCCTGTTGCATGAATTGTTTCCCATCCTTTTACTTTCCGTCTGTGGCTTTTTTTTCTGGATTGAGTGTGTTTCCTGTATGCAGCAGATTGTAGTATCTTCCTTTTTGATCCATTCTGCCAGTCTGTGTCTTTTAATTGGTGCATTGAGACCATTGACATTAATGGTTATGACTGATATGGATTGACTTAGAGCCATCATGTTTTCCTGTTCTAGGCTCTTTTATTCTTTGTTTTTGTTCTTTTCCCATCAGTTTCTTGTTTGGCCCAATGGGATGACTCTGTTGGGTCTCATGGGTTTATATTTTTCATTTTTTTCTGGAAGATATTCTTTAGGATATTGTGTGGTGCCAGTTTTGTATGCACAAAGTTTTTAAGATGTTCTCTGTCATGAAAGTATTTTATTTTCCCCTCAATTTTTAGAGATAACTTTGAAGGGTAAATCAGTCTGGGTTGGAAGTTGTTGCCCTCTAAGGTTTGAAACATTTCACTCCAGGCTCTTCTTGCATTGAGTGTTTGGGTTGAAAAGTCAGCTGTGATCTTCATGGGCCTCCTTCTGTAGGTGATTTTTTCCTTCTCTCTAGCCACTTTCAATATTTCATTCTTTATTTTCATAGCTAAAACTTTTATAATTATAATGCGTAGGTGTAGGTTTTTGTATATTTCAACCCTGTGGAGTTCTGTATGCTTCATGAATCTGGATGTCCAATTCTTTTGTCTGTGAAGTTTTCTGCTATTATTTGTGTGAACAAATTTTTTTGTCTCTTGCATTGTCTCCTGCTTCCTCAGTAACTCTAATTAACCTTATGTTATTCTTCTTTGAATCATCTAGGAGCTGTTCAATAGATTTCTCATGGTCTTTTGCCATTTTCCATAAATTATGTCTTTCTTGTTCATTGGCTGCGATCATGTCCTCTAAATCTGAGATTCGGTCTTCTGCAGTGTTTATTCTATTACGTGAACTTTCATTTTCTTTTTAGATTGTCTAGGCTTGTATTTGTAGCTATTTAAGAGGTTCCATTTTTTTTTTGCTATCTCAGATTCTACCATATCCTTGATTTCCTCTTTAGCTTTGTTAATCATGTCATTAACTATGTACAGTATCTCTGTTTTCATCTCCGAAATCAGTTCTGATTTCCACTGTATTAGATCTTTTTTAGTTACCATCTCAGAGAGTCCTGGTGATTGAGTTTCAGACATTTCCATTTCCCTTCCCCCTATGTTACCTTGGGGTGCAGATCTCTGCTTCTGAGATTCTGAATATTTCCTCATTTCTGAACTTTTGTCCCTGTTGTTGTATTTGGCTTTCTAGGTGCCCTGTTGTCTGGTGATGTTTGTTGCAAGTCTCTTTCTTCCTAATATTTAGGTCCCTTAAGATTAGCACTAAGTTGACCTGGCCATTGCCCTGCTAGGTATATACACAAAAGAATTAAAAGACTCTTATCACAGTGACATATGTGCACCCATGTTTATAGCAGCCCAGTTTGTGACTGCTACATCTTGGAAACAACCCAAGTGTCCACCAACTGGAGACTGGATAAAAAAGCTGTGGTTCTTCTACAGAATGGAGTACTACTCTGCCATAAAAAATGATAAATTTGAATCATTTCTACTTAAATGGACATACCTTGAGGATATCCTCATAAGTGAAATAAATAGGGCACAGATAGGTACATATCGCATCTTTTCTCTAGTATGAGAAAATGAAGATGTAAATGAGTCCTAGCATTGTATGTTATATATTGTGAAACAGAAAATGCTCAATGTAAAATAAGGTGAAAGGGGACAACGTTGAGATTGTAACAAAAAAGTAAGGAAACAAATTTTATGTATATGGGGGGGTGGTAGGGTGGGTAGGGCTATGGGAAAAAATGAGAATTAAGTTGTGTCTTATACAAATCCCCATTATGGAGTGCAATCATGATGTGTATATTTAATGTACCAATAAAGATTTTAAAAAAAGATTAGCACTAAGCATTTACAGTATCAAACATAACCTAAGAAATGGTAAACTGGCAGTTGCTACTCTGACCCCTCCAACCTCATAAGCCAGAACTATGTCATATGCAAAGACTTAAAATTAACTACGAATATATTTACACCATTCAGACATCACCTTTTGGAAATGAAAAGCTTACCAGGGAGTTAGGTGGCAAAGAGGAAAGGGAGAGATTATCAATAAGATTAAAAGGTGCAATAAAATAGACAAATGAAGAAGAGCAGAGTGGACAAAGAACAGAAAAAAGGGAGAGATGAAGGAAAACGGAGGGAAGAACAAGAAAGGCAGCAACAAAAATAGCAAAACACAAAACTAAATAAAACAAACAGATAAAAACAGAATAAGATAAAACTAAGTCCACTAACAGCTAGCTGTTGGAGGCGAGGAACTGTTGATTCCTGTATGGGCTGAGACACACAGTTTGAATTTTATAGGTCACAGGGAAAAACAGTTGTCAAGATGCAGGCTTTCCCCTGATGTGAGTACAGTGTCCTGTAGGTGGCGCTGGACCCAGAAACTCACCGTTGCAGAGGTTCAGGCGCCCACCTTCAGTATGGCAGGATGGGGACTGAAACCAGGGTCCCATTTGGAGTCCAGAGTTGGAGCGTCCCCGAGCTGGAGGCCTTGGGGTTGCTGGTTCGCTGTGGTAGAGGTGATCTTGGTCAATCCCACAGGAGCTCAGGGACATCTTCTCCTGGCAGCGCGGTTCCTCAGTCCCTTCGGGCAGTGGGCGGGACTTCCTTGTGTGGGTCCTTTGTCCTCTCCTATAAGTCCAGATCTAGGAGTTTAACACAGTCGCCAGTGGTCCTGCGTACAGTTCTGCTCCTGGCTGTGAACCTGTCTCTCCGAGGCCGGCTGCACACTGATTGCTGAGGTACCTGTGCGAGATTGGCAGGGTGAACCGCCCCTCCCTCCTCTAGGGAGAGGGAAGAAGGGAAGGATGGCTCCCTAGGTCACTCTTATTTCTTTGGCCTTGGTCAATATTTGCTTCTGATCTCTCCGATCTAGATTTCTCTGCTGTCTTCCCCCCCCCCTCCCAAATTGCTGTTTTCTGGCTTAAGAACAATTTATAGGGAGGCAGTGCTCTCCGGCTTTTACTGTTCTGCCATCTTCCCAGAATCCTATGGTACTTTTCATTAAGCAAAACTTCTTATCAAGTTATCTAGCTGGATCTATAAATATTTTTGTTTTGAAGGTTTTTCTAGTATCACTGAAAAATAGCCAATTTTTTAAAATGTTAGTTTTAACTTTTACATGTGAGACTTATTCTCTATAGAGTCCATATGTCTGTGGTGTGAGAATTGATCCAGCTCTATTTGCCTGTCCTGTGTTTTCCAAGCCTCAGCTACTTTCTGACTTGTGGTAACATATTTCTCCTTCATGAAGTTTCCATATATATGTCAACCTATTATTATAATTTTCTTTCCATTGATGTTTCTGTTGCTGAACAGCTGCATTGTTTTTATAATATCATACAGCATGTTCCATTTTTACTCCATCTTTAGAAACTCAGCCTCACTACTCGTGAACTTTATTATCTTATAAGTTTAGTTTGTTGGGTGGCTTAAAAATTTCTTCCATAAATTTTACTGGAATTGAATTTATAAAGTAATTCTGAGAAATAGTATCTTTACAGTGTTGTCATTCTATCATAAATCAAATATAAATCTCCGTTTATTCAGGCCTTATTAAACACTCCAATTTTTGTCTGCAAAGAGAACTATTAATTCATAGTTATTGTTATTTTCTGTTTAAAACATTATTTGCTGAAAATTATTTTATGATGATGATATTTACTAGGGTGAAGGGATATCACTGATTATTGTTAATAAAGCTTGGAACTGACAATCTTTCAGAATTCTTTTTCTTTTAATGTCTCTGGAATATTGAGTTTACTAATAAAACCAAATACTGTCATCTTTAAGAAATATTTTAACATCTTATATTTTTAATCTTTTATCTGGTTATCTAACTATACTGTACAATATATATTATGTTAATTATCCATAATAATTATCCATAAGCATTCTTAGCTTTTTTCCTGAGGTTATTTTTAAACTAATGTATATTTCTTTATTATGTAAGAAGTTTTTGCATCGTCCAATGAAAACAAGGAAATTAACTTATCATCACAATTTTCTTTATTTTGTCATAAATACATGTTCAAATTCTATCAAGTGACAGATTTGTTTTCACATCGCTTAGACATTCGTACTTTTTTCAGTAGTTCATTAACATAATGAGCATACTGATAAGTTCTCCTCAAGTTAAAGTATCCTTACATTCCTAAAATCAACTGAGATTTTTAAAAGACTGTTGAATTTGGTTAGATAATGTTCCACTTTATATTCAAAATAGTAAAACAGTGTTTCCCAATACACTAAAAGAGAAAGGTACATACAAAATTTATGTAGTCATGCATGATTTAGAGCTTAACCAGTTAGTAATCAGGAGAGAGGAGCAAGAAAGCAAAAACCAGCTTCCTTCCATTTCCTTTGCTACATCTTCTACTTTCTGTTACCTCCTCTGTATCCAGGGAAACATTGTCTTAAATATTTAAGTAGAGATTTTTGAAAAGAGAATCACATTAACACCTGCTAGGGAATAAAGAAATGACTGCAAGCATTGTTACACCACACTAGAAGTAGAGAGAAATCTCAGACTACAGGCACATTTGAACTAATGCCACGATGTTTACAGAAAAAAACTAAAAGAGTGCTGGTAGCTGGAATGTTTCCATGCCCAATATTACTAACATACTGGGAGATGCAGTATGCAAAAACCTACAAGACTGGTCTGTTAAAAACCCACTCATCCCTTCCCTACTGCCTCCCTCCTTGACAAAGGATTTGAACTGTTGCAACTAGAACCTATCATTGTAAATAAAAGCTGAGTCACCATTAACTGGAAAACAAAACTCAACAAATATATACTGAGTGACTTCTGCCTGTGAGATGCCAGCACACCACGCAATGTTTATCAGATAAAAAGACACCTACTGAGGAATTTCAATAACGAGCTGTTGTTGAAATTACAGATGTGCTCAGTAAAAAAGCAGGTATCCATAGCCTCATCCCTGAACCCCTATTCTCTTTGAGGAAGCTTCCAATATTATACTGGAATAAAGATGAATGTGAAGGGAAAACCCCAAGCAAAAATTAATTAATGGTTTAATCAATTCCCTTGAATTTATCAAGCTCCTGCTAAGTGTTCATCACAGAGACTCCAAAGATGATGGCACAGTTTCTAAGTTCCTACTCTTCAGAAATGTGCAGTAGAGTGAGGGAGACCCCCAGGAGAGAGATAATTATAATTATTAGGATGAAAACAATGAAATATTGTTAATAATGCTAATAATATGCTAATAATGCAATATTTTGGGGGCAGAAGAGTTTGAAGCCTAGACAGGGAGGAAGTCAATGATGCTTTCCAATCAAGTTGATAATTAATCACCACAAACAATCACTTCAACGGTTTTAGATAAAATGAATATCTACATGAAGAAAAATGAAACTGAATTTTTATTTAGCTCCATATACAAAAATCAACTCAAAGTGGATCAAACATTTAAAATATAGGCCCTGAAATTATAAAACTACTAGAGGGAAATATGAAAACAGCTTCTTGATTCAGCAAAGGCAAAAATATAAAGTAAAACTACATCAACCAAAAAGTTTTATACAGCAAAATAAATAATGGACAGAATGAAGAGACATCTTGTGGAATAGGACAGAATATTTATAAAAATGTTATATGTTTTAGAAGATGCCAATATCCAAAATACACTCACACAATTCAATAGCAAGAAAATAAATAGCATGATTTAAAGTTAAACAAAGAATCTTATAAAAAAAAAGACACATAGATACTCAATAGGTACCTGAAAAGATGTTCACTATCACTAATGATGAGGGAAACCCAAATTAAAACAATGAAATATCACCTGTAAAATGGCTAACATCAAAAAATCAAAGGTAAACATTGGAAAGGATGTGGAGAATAGAGAACTCTAGAACACTAAGTGGAAATATAAATTAGTAACAAATTCTATTGCTAAAAATATGTAAAACTTACTGCTCAAAAAATTTAAACTAGAAATATCATGTGATCCTATAACCATACTTCTGGGCATATATCTCAGGGAAATGAAATTATAATCTAAAAGAGCAATCTATACCCCTGTGTCCATGGCAGTACTATTCACAATTATCAAGATGAGATCAGTGTAAGTATCTGATAATGAACAGATAAAGAAAATGAATACATGAAATATATGTATGCAATGAACCACAATTTGTCCTTAAATGAAATACTGTCATTTGGGACAACATGAATTAAACTGGAGGACATTATGGTAAGTAAATCAACCAAGAAAAAGAAAGAAACACTGCATGATTTTATTTAATGTGGAATCTCCAAAAGGTGAAATCAGAAAAAGAGAGAATCATGTTTACCAAGGGGTAGGAGTAGGATGAACAGGAAGATGTTGATCAAAGTATACAAAGTTTCAGCTGGAAAGAACAAGTTCCAGAGAGCTATGGAAAGGCATGGTAACTACAACAATAATACATCGTATATTTAAACATTAAGAGTCTTACATGTTCTCCCCACAAAATCTCCTATATGGAAGGTGATAAATAGGTTTATTTACTTCATTTAATCATTCTGCCATAAATACATATCAAATATACTGTTTATCAAAAATAAATATTAATTTGTCAGGTATATCTTAAATCTGGAGGAAATACACACACACACACACACACACACACACAAAATGTAGCTCTTGGCAGGATGTTCCATGTCTGCTTACTGTGAAGGGTATGACTTCCAGAAGAGTAGGAGTCCTCTGCTGTAGATCTATGTGTCCTCCAGATTGGAAACCAAACCTTGGCAGCACTCCTGTTTCCCTTCTCTCTGCCTCTCCCTACTTCTGCTCCCAGGCACCAGCGCTCACTGTGCTGTGCCCTCCTAAGGAGGAGAAGCACCCCTTGCAGCACTGGGATGAGGCAGCAGGAGTACCTCAGAGCCAGGTAGATGTAAGTGATAAAGGGCAGGCAGCAATGCCAGCTCACATCTGAGTGTCAAAAATCCTGTTTCCCTCCATAAGTGAAGAGTTCAAGAACCTCTTTCTCTGAATGTTTACTACTTGTTAAGTAGTGCCATGCAAAAGAAAGACACACAGTTCTTTAAGTGGACCCTTAATGTTACAGCAAATATAAGAAAAGTACAAGTTGTTATTTATATTCTGGTCTTTAAATGCAGACAGAGTAGTCAAGACATGCTACCAAAATAAGGCTCAGGAAAACATCTACAGCCACAGTATGAAATTCCTAGAGCAGAAGATTCTGGAAGTCTAAATTTCCTCAGCCAGCCTCTAGGGCAGAACACAATTACTAATTTACACACTATGTAACTAGCTGGATTTTCTCTCTCCTGCGTTTCAAGGTTTGCCCTCACAAGCGGGCTTACGTTATAATTCTACTTGTCTTTTTTTTTTTTTTTTTTTTTTTTTGCTCAGTCATTGCCTTTTTCCCCTGCTTAGATTGTGAGCTTTCTTAGGGAAAGGAACTGGGTTTGTTTTTTCTCACCCTACATCTCCCTTTCCACTTTGTTGTCTCTATCACTGTCTCTGTGTCATTGTTTTCTGTCTCCCTTTTTGTCTCTAGCCAGATCTTGAAACCTCAGGTTGGTGTCTGTTATGGTATGGATTAAGACCACCAAAGATTCATGAATTAAAGATTTGGTCACTAGCCTGTGATACTGCTGGGGGAAGTGAAAACTAAGTGAAAGTTAGACCACTATGCAAAAGTTGTGCACTTGATGGTGTCACTGGGACCCCAGATTCCTTCTCACCCTCTACTTCCCACCCACAGTGAGAAGCTGTGTTCTGTCACATGATGCCCATCATGATGTGCTGCCTCAACACAGGCCCAAAAGAATGGGAATAATGACTGCAAAGGAGACTTCTGAAACCCTGACTCAAAAATAAACTTCTTGGGCTGGGGATTTAGCTGTGTGGTTCCAGCGCCTCTCTTGCAAGTGCAAGGGCCCAGGTTCAGTTCTCAGAAACCATCTACCATACTGGGCTTAGAAACTCACGCCCAGAAGAACAGAAGTCTGATCTACACAGTCCTTTCACCAGCTCTCCTAGGGGTGTGCAAATGGAACCATGGCTGCAAAAGTCTTCTGTTTGTTCTCATCTGGCCCAGAGCACATGCACATTTTTGTAATCCAGGTTAGGCATTGTTTTGGCCTCTCCAGCAAAGGAGAATATGTGTGTGCACACACAAACACACACACAGACACACAGATATATATTTTACTCTATTTGCTCATTAGGATGTTTAAAGACAATCCAATCCAGAGACTTGTGATTACACTTGTGCCAACTACTACTTAGGTGCCCTAAGTATCCAGCACCTAATACCTAGGAAGTACTTAAACAATGTTTGCTGAATGACTGTTTAATAAATGTGTCCTCCAGAAAATTCTATAGTGACACAGTACAATGTAGGCAGACATTCCTGAAATATGTGGAAAAATTAAGTGGACTTTAAAAATGACTATAGAGGTATAAACTTCAAATCAATACACCACAAAATATGTATCATGCTGAACATATATTATCAGGAAATGTCCATTTTTAAGTAAGGAGAGCTAACATAGCTAGCCTGTTTCATTGTAAGTGAAATATTGTGCATGGATGTGTGTATACACACACACACACACACACACACACACACTCACTCACACACTCACAGAATCAGCTCATAAGAAATATTTACCCAAGGGCCGGGGATATAGCTCAGTGGTTCTGGTGCCTGTCTTGCAAGCTCAAGGACCCGGGTTCGATCCCCGGTAACCACATACCTATACTGGGCGTGGAGACTCATGCCCAGCAGCAATCAGTACCACATACCACAGTGCCGGATGTGGTGGCTCACGCCTGTAATCCCAGCACTCGGGAGGCAGAGGCAGGAGGATTGCTGTGATGTGAGTTTGAGGCTGAGCTCAGGGCCAGCCTGAACCACAAAGCGAGACCTTGTCTCAAAAAAAAAAAAAAAAAAAAGAAAGAAATATTTAGCCAAGTACAGTGCACTTAGAGTTGAAGATATATGAAGTGACCATTCCCTACAATTTATCTTTTCTCATAAGTGAGGAGGAAGAGGCTGTTACCTTTGAATTCAGCAGTGCGAGTGGCCACTACAGGCATGAGCCTCCCTGCAAGATTTGGGTTTGTCCCTACAAAAACAAGAATGAAAGGGGGTCACATCTAAAAAATAAGCAGCTTTTCCCTGGCTATCCCAGTCTAGGGAAAATTCAGTAGGAATACTGTAGAGGCTCCCACACAATCCACTCCCTGAAGGTACAAGCTCTTTGAACAATTTGAGAATGTACCATGCACTGGAAGTAGGCTGATGGATGAAAATGTACATATAAAGCTTTAATGAGGGCTCTTCCCTCTCACCTAAAAGGAGATGGTGAATATTTCATGCCTTGCTCTGCAGGACTTCAAGTGTCTGCTACCATTAGTGAGATAGTCCTCCTCTCCAAAAAGCTAACACTGATTTGTGATGTTTCATAATATTCAAACTTAAGTCAACTCTCCTACTTTATGCAATGAACATTCAAACTTGCAAGGTCAAAATCACTGCAAAATGATGCATTATACCTTTTTTCTTTCCTCTGTTTATGGCATGTTAGAACAAACTTTCAATTAAAATAAATATTCAGGCAAGGAGGAAAATTTGGGGGTGAAATGAGTTGCAAATTAACTAAAATTTTTCATTCACTTTCCTTCCAATGTTCTTAGAAACCTATTTGCCTTGCACTGGGTAACTCTGATGTCATGACTCTCTCTAGTCCAGGACACAACTGATGAAACTAAGAAGATGACTCAGCAGAATCAAACAGAAGTAGGAGGAAAACACCAGGAATGAGCAGAAGAGCCATGCTAAGTAAGTAAGCTTGACTGAGGATTTACCTCAGCAAGAAGAATGTAATTTTCAAAGTGGCTCTGTCAGAAAAGAGACTATGGAGAAGAGAAATAAGAACACTAGACACATTAACTAATAAGTCAGGTTCACCTAAAGCTTCAATTCTTCAAGGCAAGACCAAAAAGCAAGTGACTCCATATTGGGAAAGTGGAGAAGGCACTGTATAAAATGTGAACAAGCTTCAGTCAGCTGACTGACAGAATTCAGCAACTTGTGAGGAAATGAGAATGCCACTCAATCTTAAGTGTTGAGTGATTTCTACAAATGCACTGCACAGGGCTTGTGTCCATGGGACTACATTTAGAAACAGTTAGTAAAACTGTTAACCACACAATTCCTTGTGATTCTAGGAAATTTGTCTCCAAGTCTCACTTATGAGGTTTAATAGTACCTGAGTGTTATTAATCTGACTCTTTCTTAGGGCATGCAGGTTTGTGATACTTGATATCATTCCTGAATCATTTGTGGTCCCCCCCAACACCCTGGCCCCAAATAGCACTATTTCTGAAACTGCTTCTGAAATTGTATTACTTAATTGTAACCAAGTATGACTGAATTCTAAGTAATTGTATTATTTATGATTTCCTCAATGTGACATGACATTCCCTTCCTAGTGTTGACTACTGTTTAAAAACCTCATTTCTTCCCTCTCCAGGAAATGAGGAAAAGACTTCCTCGTGTCATTTATTGTACAGCACAAGTCCAAGGCCATGTCTTAAAAGTGGGTTTGTACTTTAAACTTTACCTTTGATGAGGAATCCCTCTGTCTAGTAAAGAGACCTCAAGCATGAAGGAGATGAACACAAAGAATATTATCTATCATATAGAATTCACAGCTAGTGGATAAAGGCCGCTGCTCTGCTACTACTAGTTTGGAGTCAACCTGGAAAATAGTTCAGCCTCCCTTTAATTAATCATGATCATTGAAAATCTCAAAATTATCACTCAGAACATTAGAAATTATTATAAAACATGGAGGTGTAGGACTATAATATTAAGCCATAATGAGCTGCAGTCTCATTCTTTTCCTCTTCAAGCAGAGACAAAACCATGGTAAGATATTTGAGGAATCCCATTAAAATGATGCTTTCTCTGATCTTAGTCTTCCTGGGGTCCACAGTTAAAGAGACCTCCATTTACTTATTTACAAAACTCATTATCTGGTAAACCAAAGCTGACCTTCCTTCCCTGCAAGCTGATCCAAAAACCCACCTGATTTCAGCTTAACACTTAATAGTTAATTAAATCCAGGCTGAGTGTCCTGAATTGAGACAAGCCCCCTCCTACCCTTGTGCAAAGAGGAAACACACCCAGAAGGCTTTTATGGTAGGTTAAATGTGGGGAGAGTACTCTCAGCTGCCTTTCAATTAGCTAGGAGGGTGGAGACTGCCTACTAAACTAGAATCAGGTTTCCCAGAGACTGTGCAGGTGGACATGGAGTGTAATGAGTGGGCTGCTGCTGAACGACCCACTCTGCTGCATGCTGCAAAGGGCAGCAAATTCCACCGAGCTCCTGTCCCAGCCACATCCCCTCCATCCCTCAGCTTGCTGCTCCGATGCCATTCACACAGCAGAGCAAATGTACACAAAGAGAGATGGGCCTGTATTCCTGCTGGCTTTTACTCTGGGGTCTTGAAAACGGTTTCCTTTAATAGACAGGATATCCAACAGACACAGAGAGATCACACAAAGGAAAAGCCAGAGACCAAGGCCCAGAAAGGGGCCCTTATATAAGGCTCAGCATTCACAGATTATACCTCTTCTCATTTCACAGCCTGAGAGCTGGATGATTAATCCAAAAGGTAGCACATGATAGTTTCTTACTGTAACTGCTCAATGTCAGACCCTCCAAGCCAGGAGCAAGACAAGAGACAGAACGAGCAGCCTAAATCTTGACTTTTTTTTTAAACACTTCATCCACAAACGATTATAGAGATGTTCTCCTTTTAGTGTAGTAAAGATTACAATATTAACACCAAATACTGAGCGTCTATTACCTACTAGTTCTTTCAACATACTTCATTTTGCCATGACTTCTGCATTAACAACCTTCAGTCGATCATATGAGGAGAGCAGGGCTCGGGGAGTAGAAACGGCTTGCTCAGCATCACCTGGAAATCAACAGCAGATGATGCCCCAAAGACTCACACCTGGTGCCACGTGCCTCACTGTATCAGAGCCTGCATCACATTATAATCCTCGGGCATGCCAAGGTTGGTGGGTCTGTGCTTTTACCAACTCAACTTCCCAGAAGGTTCATTTTTAGAGCTATGCTTTTTAAAGGAAACGCAGATAGAAACAGACGCTAGCAGACCATACTGTGCTCTGGGCCTAATTGTAATTAGCACATAAACTCAGCCTCAAATTATGATGTATTTAGCACTAGAAATTAAATTCATTAATTATTGTGCAGCCACCTCTGAAATCTTGCAGCGAGTCCATCCTCTGAATAAAATATTTTCACATTAATGGCATACTTATTCCTGCTTATTAACAATTTAATAGTTACACGTTAGGCATTTTGAATTAAATGAAAAAGAAAAAGTGAACTGAAACATATTCGAGTCGTCAGCACCCTCGACTGGACAACAAGGGAATTGAGGGTTCTGGGGAGAATGGGCTTTTGTCTTCCTGCGAGTTTAAGTAGGAGAAATGGGCGAGCTGGCCTTGGAGCACTGCATGCAGTGAAGACTATTACTTTCCTTGCTGAGACAAAATACTTGACATCCAAAGTTACAGGGGAAGGTTTTATCTGTCTTACCGTTCAGAGAGATGTCAGGCTATGATCGGCTGGCTCTGAGGCAGGGATGGCAAAGAGGCACAGAGAAGGCAGCAAAGGTGACAAGACAGACAGTTTGTGGCGCCCACACCAGAGCGACGTCAGCGGGGGAGAAAGACTTCTCCGTGTCTTTCTGCTGCTTTTATCCCATCCAGACTACCACGATTAGGGCAATGCTACAGCATCCACTCACGTGGAGTGGTTTAGTAATCACATGCCCTTAATCCCACATCAGACATTCCAGATTCAGCCACCTCTGAATGAGTGTTTGGAAGGACATTTGGCCCCAAATGATAATATAAACCTTGGCTCTTTGCCACTCCCTAAGAATCTGCAACTTCCACTCTATATGTATACCGAGAGTCCCATTCATTCATGCATTATTTTTCCCAGTTTTGGATCTAGAATGTCAGGCACTGGTGTAGAACCCAGAAATTTATAGTAGAATAGGACCTAGCATTTGCCCACAGGAGATCACAGTCTGGCCAGATAATTGACACAAAAATGTAAAGTAGACACATTATGTGATAAGGATGGAGCTTTGCCCGGGATTCTGTAACAGCTCGGAAGAGGGACCTGGGTAGCAGACTGGGGGAAACCAAGCAAACATCCTGGAAGATGTGATGGTAAAGTCAGACACAAAGACAAATGCTCCTGAACATATGTGAAACTTGATCTTTAAAGATCATTACAGTTACCCTTTTCAAAGCAGAGGACAGAGGAAATAAGAGGAGAAAGTTATTTCTGAGCAAAAACAGAGTATGAAAACACACCCACAGGGCAGAAAGGCTGCTCCTGCAGCCATAGACTGGGGGAACTCAGCAGCGACCCCACCAGGAAGGGGCTTATAGTGACACAAACTAATAATGCTGAAATGTTTTTCACCTGATACTTTCCCATTATGATTGTTGCCAGTTAAAAAAACATATTGGGACTTTTCAATCAGGAGTGAGATGTTCCTAAGTGAGATATTACAGATAAAACTTCAGGCAACCAAGGTTTTTACATACTTAACTTTTTATACATTACAAGGTCAAAGTCCTAAAATATCTGCTACCTTCCATTGCCACGTATTGATACATTTTCTTGGATGCAAGAGAGGAAGTTATGGTAAGCAAACTAAGAAGCAGGCATGAAAAGACCGGGGCACAGATGGGAAAATTTCCTCTCTGAGCTGTGGCTCTGAAGACAAAGTGAACAATGGGCTCACTGCTGGTAAAATGTATGGAAAGTTTTACTATCAAAAATGTTGCTAGTTGTCAGAGTTTGATGCATTCATTCAGTGCACCTTCTCTCTGGCTGCACAACTGGCACCCTCATTTTTGTCCAAAGGTCCACCTCTGCATTTTGAACAATACCTAAGTCAATCAGGGGTTCAATATATGGCTGAATGGGATTAACTATACACAAATTTTTCTAGCACCACTCATCTTTCATCCGGTACCTTCTCGCTATGAAGCATGATAGCTCTGATG